>JAVCKV010568738.1:0-10248 GCA_032274145.1 Herpochondria borealis | reverse complement strand
GAGAGAGAAAGACAAATGGTTATTAGAACATTTTAAAGTTACAACACAGACATTCACACAGGGAGATCAATGCTCGGCTCCTTCCGCAGCAACGAATGACTATGATGAATGTAGGGACTCGTAGGGACTCATTCAAGGTTCAGCGAGGTCCAGTCGGCTCCTTTCGCGGCAAGAAGCAATGGACGAGGTGCAATCTGGTAGCTATAGCCCATTGCCACAGGTTGGCATAGGTAGGGCCACCACAGTTACTACGTCCCCATGGTACTACGCCTACTGCGTATCAGTTTCCATTGTGAGCTATGTGGTGGGGCGCAGCTCTCACACCTTGATAGATCTACTAAATCACCGTGGTTGACCTAGGTCGACCGTCCGTTGGCTAGCTACTAGGTCTAAGGTGTAACACACTTTTTTCCGTAGCCAGACCCATTGTAGGTTCAACGCACGCTATATGCCAGAGTCAATAATCTAACGTCTCGAGCAATGCCCGCATGCGGCACCTCTTTCGGAGACCAACAGCTTGTTCGGCCACGTCGCCCGAAAACCGCACTTTCTGGTGTACCCACATCATGCAGCACACCATTATACTATTACGAACTTGTAAGAGGAAAGAGTACTGCCAGCACCATCATGGCCTCGTCCCGTACCATGGCCTCCCGCATATGTGATGCTATCACCAAGGGCTTACAAGTCACACGCCAGCTGCTTGAGAACAATGAAGACATTGATGTAAATAAGGTACGAGTTCACCTTGGCGGCACTCCACTTCACTATGCCTGCGTGTGTGGCAACTTCGAGGTTGTGAAATATCTCATTGTTGAAAAGAAGGCAGACGTCAACTCTCTCGATTCCTATGGACGGGATCCGCTGAGCAGAGTTTGCTCTTATATGAGAAGCACAGAAGAAAGTATGGTCAAGATTGCTGAGTTTCTCTTGACGAACGGGGCAGATGTGAATTCATCAAATTCAGAAATGGGCGAGACTGCTTTGTATCAGGCTTGTTGGCGGGGAACCACTAAATTAGTTCAAGTGTTGTTGAATCATGGAGCGCTTATCGATGCCAAAAATTGCGACGGAGCCACACCCTTGCACGAGGCATGTATTCACCGTGATATCGAGACAATCAAGTTCCTTTTGGCCAACAATGCTGATCGACACATCCAAGATAACTCTGGACATGTACCAGCAGATATATTTGAAGAAGACGGACTGGAGGAAGTGTTCCAGTCTTACGACAAGTGGCCACTCGCTGTATCAGCAGCAGTTGACAAGATGCAGCAGGCGACGACTCCCAAGAAGTTCACCCAAGGCGGCACCATGGTGGGTCTGAATCCATATCTGAGTCAACACCAACATGCATTGGCTCTGAAGGCAATGTTGCTTGTCCGACAACTTGTCGTGCACGAAGTTGCACTCGAGATCTTGGGGTTTCTCACTCCAGCCGCGGTGGAACAGATCTTCTTGCCGGCAGTGTAGTAGCTCTACTCTAGTGGGTCGTATGGCTATTTCTGGACTTTTACAGGACGGCGTTGACCCAAGCGGGAATCATAGAGTTGCAGATTATTGACCCTGGCTCTTGCTGAACATCATTTAGAGTGTAAGCTACCTATGTGACAGGAGCAAACATAATATCAAGTAGCTTCCGCAGTAGCAAAGAAAATTGAACATTCGCACCTGTTTGTACCTTTTTCACCATACTAAGTTCGTAGTTGATTCGTTAAGTGCGCGTAGTAAAGACGACCTGACAACATGTGCCTAGTATAAGCAGAGAGGAAAACACTAGCGAGTCCTCAGTCATGCAGCACAACATCATCAAAGTGCTTTCCCCATTGCTCCAATCCCATCGACAGCTTCATGGGATGTACCAACGTGTGTTTGTTCGGAATGTATCCTCTCATCATGGCGGGTTTCCCTCTGGTACCCGTCCAACTCGTCAGATAGTTCAAGGTAATGGTATCCTTTCTGCTTGAAGTGACAGTTTCGACCATGTTGATGATTGCTGGGACAGCACATTCTAAGAAGACCTTGTATTCCACGAACAATTGAGCTACCTCCACAAATTCTGATGCATATTTTGTGGGCATGTACAAAAAGTCAGATTGACCAGGATTAGGGACGTACAAGCTCCCATCGGATAAGCTCCTGTACGTCTTCGATCGATCATCTTGAGCAATTTGGGAAACGGCAGGAAGACAATCTTTCCATGCCGCCCACTTGACCAAGGACTTTGACGTTATGAAATTCTCGGGGGTAACAAATATTTCTCCCTGTGAACTCTTGAAAGTGCCATCTGGTAACACATGATAGTTTCCAGGCCAACTTTTAGAACGGACAATGCTCGATGTCGGAAAGCTCGTTCGACTCCCCAGAAGTTTGGGGATGTTGACATACATGTCATCGTGCAGATACATGACTCCCTCTACACCCGTATCATTCTGATATTCCTGTAGTGTCAGCATCAAGTTCTCCACAGGAGAAAAGTGGCCTCTGTCATCGCTGCTATTGTGCGATGTGATTCCCCAAGCGTTGAGGGCCGACAGTTGGGTTTCATTCCATGGGCCGCGAACCACTACTCGATCAAACGCGTTTCGCCACTTTTGATTCCAAAACAAGACCGATTTTAGGTCGTTAGCGTAGTTGAACTGCCCCATGACAACCACATTCCTGTTACGCCGACGAACAATGGGAGGGAAAGCGTAGTTGCTTTCCACCAGAGCGCCTAGCCAGAGTTCCAGTAGATGAACGTCCTCTTCCTCGATGTAGCCTCTCTCGAACAAGGCTATCCACAGTTCCTCCATGAGTTCGGGGATAGATTCAGCGTCAGAGGACCATTCTGTAGAGAGAAACTCCACTAACTTGCTCGACTTGAAATACAAGTCCCATTCCGCATTCATGTCGGCTAGATAACTATGCACGTTGCGAATCTGTATCACAGACGGTGGTAGAAACACGAGGCGCAAGTCTAGATACCGAAACAAGGCCTGAGCAAAGTACCCCCTCCAAATATCACTGACTCGCCCAGGAACCGTCGCTGGTAGCAGCGTTGCCCAGAGTGCCTTTTGTGTATGAATCGTGGCTTGGGCATTGTATGGGGCCAACGCATGAGGAAGCACGACGAGAGGTGTGTCGGCTTTGAAATTCATTGGCAAGGGTTTCGTCAAACGATGCACCGCATCCACGTCGGGGTTCCCATCTGCACAGATTTGTAACACCGCAATCTTGTCCATGCTCAGTGAACTATTGTCATATGCTAGTAGACCTTGGGTAGTCTCGTCTTGGATACTATCTATCGGAAGACCACGAGGCCAAGAGTTGCGTACTGTCGTCTCCATCATGGGGTGATGATTGAAGACATTCTTGCCAACAACTGTCGTTCTCGGCCTTCTTCATTTTTTCTAGAGCATTTTGTCAAAGAACTTCTTGCCTGTTTCAACGCCCAAAAACAAGGCCGCGTTGGCTGGAAAGGCTCGAATCACGGTGGGTCCCAGTCCGGCATAGAGTCCAGTAATGCCACGCTGCTTCACAATACTCAAGAGCTCTGGAAAGTAACTTCCCACAACTCGCGTATCGTACCGTGATTGCACATTGGTTTTGGGTACATCAAACGGCATGGCCATGGTCCATGAGAGCATACCGGCAAAGCCACCCGAGAGGAAATAGTTCAATTCGTCCGGCATGCTGGGCACGTGAGTGCGAAAGAGGTAGGTGAATACTTCGTAGGAACCAAAGAAAAAGGCATAAAAGCTGCCATCGCGCATGAGTTGACCCTCGAGGCCAACAAAGAAGCTGCGCATTCCCTGCTTCTTCATCATTTCCTTGACAATCGAATTCGAGGAACTGCCAGATCCGACAGTAACTTGTGTCTTGGCCTTGACAATTTCCGAAGGCAACAAAATAAGGGCGGAACAGCAGCCCGTCACGAGTCCCATAAGAAAGGGTTTGTACAGATGGGGAACACCATCCTTCTTTTCTTCATCCGAATCCGGAAAGGCTCGTTTGAGAGCTGCATTGACACCAAAGGCCATGGCGTTTTCAGCTGCCATACCCATGGCCGTGGGGACGGCGCCTTTCCAAAATGCGGCGAGGCCTTCTTGACCCAGGATACTTTGACATGACCCCACGACACTTCCGTACGTGGCTGGGTTGGTTTGCATACGAACCTTGACGGTATCAAAGGGCTGGAGCGAAGAAGAAAGAGGGAAGTTGAGAGACGGCGACGACGACGACGACAAGTGCATGAGCCGAGGAGATGCTCAATACATTCACAAACACTACATAGAGGCCCTTCTGCTTTTGGTTCATTCATTCATTGGCATCATCGATGTCCACAACCTACATACCTGACCAGTGTAACAACAAGCGATTGCTCCCATAGTAGCTGAGAAGATATCTCTAGAAATGGCACGAGGATCGGCGACGCTGGTAGACATGATTGTTCTTGTTGTTTATAGGTGCAATTGAGTACAGTCAATTGTCGAGACGCGAAGTTAGCTGTGTGAGGTGAAAATTCTGTGGTGTTGGAAGAGTTTGAAGTTTGTTGATGCGTGGCGTTGAGGTCGCTGGTAGGTTTTACGCTTCATCGAACGCGAACCCAGATCGCTCGGAGTCAATCACACATCAAACATTATGATGGAATTGAATCACGATCGTGGTGTAGCCAGACTTTGGGGAGAAGCTCCCTCGATGAAGGCTACATTCGTCCTTGCCATTGATTGATCGCGTGTAGTACTGCAATCAACAACAGAAACAAAGCATCATGGAGGAATCATCAACGGGACAAAAGCGAAAGCACGCGACTGTCGTTGCGGATGACGTGTATGCGAAACTCAATGATTCAGAACAGGCGCTCTGTTCTAAAGATATGGCCGAGTTTCTCTGGGCTGTGGAAAAGTGTTGTGGGGATTTCAAGGACGCCGACAAGGTTGTGAAATGTATCCGAGAGGTCTATATCAAGATCAAACGTGAATTGGCTGCGAAACAGAACTTAGTACTTGCTATGAAACAAAAAGAAGACGAACGTGCACTAGCTGCCAAGCAAAAAGTGTTTGAACAGTTACAAAAAGAACATGAAGAGCTGACTCGGTTTTCGATTTCCAACGTGATGAAACATTCTCAACCGTTCAAGATTATTGGTTTGCGTCGTGCAGGATCCAGCAGCAATTCATCGCCGGATCGCACAGCAGCCAACCTTCAAGGAGAAGTGGTGGTTCTCGAGTGCGATGCATACTTTTCCAAGCTTGAGGAGATTCGACCAAGGGTACCGTCATCCTTAGCTGCCGGCGTGCTGGGCAACATTTTCACGCATGGATTCGACGTGTCCAGCAGGACCGATGTTGTCCATATTGTCAGAACGGCAATGGTGGATGCCATGACGCTTTTCCACACTGCTAATAATCACGACGTCGCTGGCTTTTCGATTCACATTGGACGCAGCATGTTTTCCTGTAGACCAGATTTGGTGGTGGTTCGCAGGAGGGATGATTCCAAGGGTGTAATCCTGGCCATCAAGATCACCAGCGATGAGAACGTGGTAAAAGATGGGGCGGCGGAAGTGTACGACGATGCCATGGTTCAGGCATCTACGGGACAGCAGGCTCCTATTGTGGTTGTATCGACATAAGATAAAACAGCTCTTTTCTGGAGAGACACTGATCACAATGATGCACTCTCAGCCTTGACCAAGGAACTGCTGGAAGGCCCATCTGAAGTGGCGTCAAAAGATCGCGCGTCGACCCCATCAGCAGAGCAGCCTCATTCAACACACCTTCCCGACAAACAGCTTCTTATGTCATCTTCAAGCAAAGAGGTCAGTTTCGTGCAGGATGAAGGAAGAAATGTGAGAAGATCACAAGTGTTTGCATCAAACGATCTCATCAAGGTTTTGTACCTTGCTCTTTCTGTTGCCGACAAACCACTAGTGTCTGACCAGAAGAATGTCATACACGCAATTCGCATGACGACCGAAACGTATGGTTTCGGAGTCCTGGAGAACGCAAGGAAAGGTGTTGCCATTGAGGGTGACTGCAGGGGTACTCAACCTTACTATTTGTTGGGGATTATTGGTCGTGGTAGCACTTCCACTGTCTTCCGCGCCTTGACTTGTGCTGGTAAGGAAGTTGCTGTGAAGATGTACTTCGATTCAGGTGGAGAAAACCCAACGGATGCTGCTGCCAGAGAGAAGGGGCGCTATGACTCTCTCTATCCAGAACTTGCAAAGCACGTGAAGATACGCATGCTCAACAAGTTTCCATGCTTAGAGACGCCAATATTTTGGCCAATCTGCAAGGATGACCGCATCAAGGAACAAACTCTCAACAACATCAAGGAAACCATGGAACGCTTTTCCAATTTGAATCTCAGATACGCGTTTGAGGATGTTCGCTGGCACCAAATTGGAACATGGATGAGTGAGAAAGGCACCACGAAGTACATTCTATTTGACTTGGCAAACCGTGAGGATGATGAGGACGAGGATGAGGGCAATGCCGATTACGCTGAATGGTCGCCTGACAAGTTCGTCAACGTGCTCAAAGAACTAGCTGACGGAGAACCTAGCCGCGTTAGTCCATCCAGTTCTGGCTTTTACTACCTCTAGGAGGGTAACGTCTAGTATCCGAATGTCAACAGAAGTCCTACGCATACCATTTCCTTCCTATCATGAAGTAGGAGGCCGTGTCAACGATGTTTAGAGAGCAGGCATTGCGTTTGGGTTTGTTCTAACACATTCTTCTTCGTGCTGAACCAGCTGCACTGTCATATGTCTGGGATTCTGTTCAGCTTGAGTTCACTGACAACACCATCACTTGGCCTAGAGTTAGGCGATGGCTAGCGCAGTGTGACGGGCAATGCTATTGTAGCCATTGTCTCTACAAGACAAGTGGCGCACCGCATGTGTTCGTCTGCAATCCAGTTCCCCACAGAGAATTAGAAGTAAGTCTTCACCACATCTCACGTCTTCGATATCTAGCAGATCAGCATGCTTTGTGTTGGCGTTTAGTGGAAAGGAATTGCAAGGACGGGGTTTGATTCTGGTGTTCGATCAAGTCGCTGGCTGCCATCAAGTCTATTACTCATGTCGACTACCGTACGTGATATTATACTTCCTCTAGCATAGCACCTTGCGGAATTCCTCAAGCTACATGTACTAGCACTGAAAAGAAGTACTCCGAGTATAGTATTGTACCGGCGTAGTGCCACAGTAAATACTCGCACTGTCGCAGACGCAGTCAAGTTCCAAAACACCAGAGCATTGATGATGCCATCACTGGAGGCAAAGGCTACGACGATACTGCCGCTCTACATGCTAAGCCAGAGATTCACAACAAGGAGTGCTGCCTTGAGGTGGCGTTGCTTTTCGACTGCTGCAGGTTCTGATTTTGCCCATCACAAGCCTGGTGTTGCCAGGTTGAACCATGCGTCGTTTGGAGCAGTTCCGAAACCAGTTTTGAAGGCGCAAGACGACTTTCGCGCGTCGTGGCTGGCGCAACCCGACGAATGGTACTTTAGTGGTGACCTGCATCAAGGAATTCGAGAGGCTGCCCAAAAGGCAGGGACGTTGCTCTCGAAAACACGACAACTCGACGAAGATCACGTTTGTTTGGTGGAAAATGCAACAGTAGCGACCTCTGCCGTCGCACATCGCTGGTCCAAAATGATTCAACCAGGAGACGTTGTGCTCCATTTCGATATCTCATACAAAGCTTGTATCCATGTTTTGAAGGAGTATTGCGAGTCGAGAGGAGCCACGCTTGTACCTCTATCAATACCCTTTGATGCTACCTGTCCTGAGGAGATTGTGGCGTCACTCAAGTCGCAGGTGGAACAACTATCCAAGAAGCCTCGCTTTGCTTTTTTCGATCATATAACCTCGCAACCAGCCATTCTATTGCCCATCCAAGAGATTTGTGCTGTTGCCCGTGAACACGGTTCGTCCGACATGGAAATTTGTGTCGATGCTGCCCACGCGGTTGGGTCTGTAGTCGATTTGGAGATTCCGGATTGCGACTTTTACTTTTCCAATCTGCACAAGTGGGCCTTTTGTCCCAGTACAGCCACAATACTGTGGTCTCCGTTGCTGCCGGAAATGCGTCATCCCATTGTGAGTTGGGCGTGGGGCGAGGGCATGGCAGAAGAGAGCCTCTTTCCGGGGACGCGAGACTTTTCTGCCTATTTCGCGGTTCCGGCGGCAGTCGACTATCTCGAGCGCTGGCAAAGTAGTAGCGATGGAAAGACGGCACAAGAATACTGTCATGATCGCGTCATGCAGGCAGCGACCAAGTTGCGTCGAGATTGGAATGTCAATCAGCCCAATTTGTGTGACAGCGACCTCGTGGCAACACAGGCAATGGTACGGCTCCCCTCGGCACTCAAGGTTCTGGATGTACCAGGCGGTAATATTGCGATCCACTACGATACCGATACCGCCGGTTCTCTATTATGCAGTATAATATAGTAGTACACGCTGCGGTACACGTACACGTGTGCTGGAGATAAAGGCAAAGATCAATACCGTAAAAATGTAGCACCAAGCAATCCGGAAAAACCAGATGCGAAATCAAATGGCCATGCGTCAAAGATGATGGATTTTATTGGCAAAGAATTACAACCTTATGTTCAGGAGAACTTTCGAGTAGCGGATTTTAAAATACTTCAAGGACATTCCATTGCAGGTTTATTTACAATGGCTGTGTTTGAAGAACAACCCGATTTGTTTGACGCTTATATTGCGATTAGTCCGAGCATGTGGTGGGGAGATTTCTTTATGACTAAAAAGGTCGAAATATTTTTACAAAAAAATCCGGATTTAAAAAAATCATTATTCGTCTCTGTCGGGGATGAAAGAGGAATGGGCGTTTTTGGTTTAATCGATGTTCTAGATAGAAACGCCCCCGAAGGATTGAAATGGCAATTTAATTACTTTCCCACAGAAAGTCACGGCTCAGTCGGTGTTCCAAGTATTAAAACCGCTTTGCTGAAAATCTTTGCAGACTGGCCCGTAAACGCTGAGCAATTCTATGCTTTTGAGAATGCAAAAGAAGTCGTTGATCATTATAAAAAAATCAACGATCAATTCAAAATGAATTTACCGATTCAGGCAAGTAGTCTGAGTAATATGATTTACTATTACAATAGTAAAGAGCTTAAAGAGGAAGTCAAATCATTAGAAGCAGAATTGGAGCGACAAATGCCTGTTTCTTTACCAGCCTTCAAATGCGAATTGGCTGGAATCTATTTATATGTCGAGAATACTGAAGCAGCTGCAAAAGCTTATCAAGATTGTATCGATGCTTTCCCAAATTACTTTGAAGCTTACCGTGGTTTGGCCATGATTAAGTTTGATCAGAAAGAGTATAGACAAGCACAGTACCTGATCAATACTTCTACAAAATTAGCTAAAGAGCAATTCACTCCGCAATGGAAAATGAACGAGCTAGAAGGTAATTGGGTTAAAATCAAATCGATGTTGAAATAGCGTTTTATGCAGTCAATATAAACGCATTACCGCCAACAAGTTTTCTTTACTTCCGCTTGAATTCAAATCCGCTGAAGGCAGTATCAATTTGTTGCAGCGCGCTCGAAACCTTGCCATCTACCCATCAAAGGCAGGATTACATGCTAAAATCATTGCTTTCGATGACAAGCAACTCTACATCGGTTCGTTAAACAGTGACCCCCGTTCTATCTATGAAAATACTGAAATTGGTGTCATTATTTCGTCCGAAGACATGACATCAGAGATTCTCACGTGGTTTGACAGCAACCTCGATGAACTCGCCTACCATGTTGAGATACAAAACGGCCGGATCGTTTGGCGTGATCGTCACGGAACGGTGAAAACTTATCGCAAAGAGCCAGATACATCACCGTCACAGCGCCTTTTTATGAAGCTAATGAGTCTTATTCCGGTAGAGTCACAGCTATAGTCGAGGCGGAGCGCATAAAATGAAAACAGTAATTGCGAATAATGAAGATTATTACGCACAGACTTTTAAGCATCTTTCAATGGCTGAGCACGTGTTTGAAGGCGTCGAGTTTGAAGATTGTTCATTTACTGAGTGTGATTTTACTGAAGCGACTTTCAAAAAATGCCGCTTCATTGAATGTTCGTTTTCCGAGTGTAATCTAAGTGTTATACAGATTGCTCAGACCCAGTTCACTGATGTGACTTTCGAACAGTGTAAGCTGATCGGGGTGGATTGGACGCGTGCGACGTGGTCGCAACTGAGGCTGGCGGCATCGCTGGCGTTCGCA
>JAVCKV010568727.1:0-10249 GCA_032274145.1 Herpochondria borealis | reverse complement strand
ACCGCTGCTGGAACAGCCAGTGATTGGCAAGGAGTACTGGGAACCGCACTGATTGGCGTTCGCACATTCGTTTCTCGCTCCGCAGGTCTGAATGGTTGGGGAGCCAGTTGGTAC
This sequence comes from Herpochondria borealis, assembly GCA_032274145.1. Classification (NCBI taxonomy): domain Eukaryota; phylum Rhodophyta; class Florideophyceae; order Ceramiales; family Ceramiaceae; genus Herpochondria; species Herpochondria borealis. The sequence continues at coordinate 10,135 of JAVCKV010568727.1, read as the reverse complement.
CGGAGTTGGAGGCCTAGTTGGGTTGTTCGTTGGTGGCTTGCTTGGGACTGGAGTTGGAGCCTTGGTAGGAGCCTTCGTCGGAGCCTTGGTTGGGACACAAGCACAGGCCCTGCCTCCAGCACAAAGACACACGCCGTTTCTTCCGCCACCGCTGCTGGAACAGCCAGTGATTGGCAAGGAGTACTGAGAACCGCACTGGTTGGCGTTCGCACATTCGTTTCTCGCTCCGCAGGTCTGAATGGTTGGTGAGCCGGTTGGTACAGGAGTCGGAGGTCTAGTTGGAACGGGAGTTGGATTCTTGCTTGGCACAGGCGTTGGAGCCTTGGTAGGAGCCTTGGTAGGAGTTGTGGTTGGAGCCTTGGTAGGAGCCTTGGTAGAAGCCTTGGTAGGAGCCTTGGTAGGAGTCTTGGTTGCCTTTACAGGCGCTTTGGAGGGGGCCTTGGTTGGTGCCTTGGTTGGTGCCTTGACAGGCGGGTAGTAGTCAGGTAAGCGCCTTACGGAACTCGCTCCCGGACCATCGGCTGCCGCCGTGTTATCCGAGGTTGCCGAAAACGAAAACAAACTGCGGAGGTAGCCTTGAGCGGCTACCTCGTTGCCCGCTAGGAGCCACAAGAGGGTGAAAACAATCCTCATGATGATATCCTGAAGAATATCTTTTTATGAGGAGTGATGTGTATGTTATTTTCCGAATGGATGTGATGGATGCCAATCAATGAAAGACTTATACGTACACGTTTCCCGGTATGTTTCTAGTGCTGTTGAACTCGTGAATACTTATGCTAGTCTATCAGGACAATTCCAATAGCTAGGCTGCAGTTGTTACTATCAATATAGAGGATGTCATTTTTTTACGAATATTTGCGCAGCTAACACGGAAACCGTTAAATCCTTGATGGCTCTTTAAATCGCGACTTGGGTAATCTGTATGTGACAAACGTCTTCAACGCTGTAGCCTTCGACAGAATTGTATTGAATGGATGGAACTATTAAATATATAAATCCGAAAGATGAGTGAATGGACCCTATTCAGACGACGCCAGCACTAATTTTCGGCTGGTGGTGATTAGGAGGCGAAACTGATAATCCTGCTGCATTACAACATTTATAACAAAACGAAGGGCAAGACTACGACCCTACAGAACAATGCATACAAGCACTTCTGAAAGTGCCGGGCACATTAGTAGGAGTACGGGGAGACCACGCGAGAATGAACAAGGATCAAGACGTATTCAAACAAGAGGACGAGTACAGTACAATGGTACACGTAGTGGTAGGTGTTCCAAATGGTTCCTTTTGGAAACAGCCCAGCAAGTTTTGTACCACAGGACGGCTAATCCTGATTCTTCTTCTTCTAATCCCGGAGTCCAGGCAGTATCGTGATACAGTGTAGCTTGTACTCCATGTCCCATAGAAACCCTCTATAAATTCTAATCAACTTCTGACGTCCAGATGTTTGTCGTCATTGGCTTTCTCTGGAGCGCATGCTGTTCGGAGGGTATCTCAAGGCTGAGCTATTTCCCCGGATTGGTTGCCAACGGCGTGCAATCGGCTGAGCGCTCTCGTCTGGGTCGCAAGCATTTCCGACAGCTACGACGTTTGAGAATTAGGCTAGTTCTTGCAGCCCCCAGCACCCATCAACGTCCTTTACATGGTCCCCACCTTTTCGTGCTATTTCAGTCACGTTGGTTGCCGCTATTACGCCTCTAGGGCCTTCTTCGGCGCTACTATTCGAACCGCGACTATTATGTGGTCGTGATTCGAACGCCAGCAACAAACTTCACTATGGGTCAATGGTCTGTCCGTCAACCGCAACCATAGATCATAATTAGAATAGAACGACAACCGTTCACCATGACGAACTCTTAATAGCAACCTAACCAACGATAACCTTGTAACAAGCGAGTTCTTGTAGGCTGCAGCTCCCACTCAGGCTTCCAAAGCAAGTGGAAGCACTCCAACCAACCAGAACATGTACGTACTCGACAAAATTGACCATGAGACAACACCCTCAGGATGTCGCCCGGCCGCGGTACTCACAATTGTCACGAGCAAGATTCTAGCAACAACAAGCCTAAATGTTCTCATCCACAGATCCGTCTATTGATTGTGCCCATTTCGATCCATAGTTTCACCCTTTGAGGTAGAAAAAGGCGTCAAGGCGGATATCATCAAGAAGGGCCTCTAGAGTCATGTGGAAGCAGGAGGTCAGTATGTAGCTCCTGTCAACTAGCAGAGCAACATTATCCAGATGAAGCAAGAAGAAGCGCAAGAAGCGCAATCACTACTTGATTGGCCTAAGAAAACACCAGTGACGACTACATACGACTGGTGGCAACAAGTGCGGGCCGCTGCATCATAGCTATACCAACGGAAAACTCAGGGACTTCTTGCTGTTTCTCGTTGCAATGCAGCGATGACAAAAGTGAAAGAAGAACTGTGGCGACGTCGTCAGCCTCTCGTGTCGAAAAAGGAAGAGGATCCCATAACTGATCTGCGTGCTTTGGCAGTGTATTCAGTTCCTAAGTTCTTGATCAAGCAGCGACAAGGGAAGAAGAGCGTGTGGTTGCTGAATTGTATTTTGACGATTGCAGAGTTGCCGAAGAATTTCACGTGTGAAACATAAGTGCCAACGTTACACCAACAGCACCATGGTCACGTGTCAACATGGGTACCATCTTTTGGAGGCATCGGTGATACGAAGAGACGGTTCTTCCCCTGCTACTGAAGAGAGCATCGAGTTCAATGAGCAAATCAGTCACCCGTGCCTCTATTCTGTAGACAGGACTACTGTCGATGGTGGCCGTTGGTGGTTACAACCCGCGACTGCCCTTCACGAGCGCGTGACGCTAGATGTTTCCTTTGGTTACATAAAACATAATAGCAAACGGCAATATGAGCACTGCGGACTAGCAGTCTGCAATAAATGTTCAATTTTTTGACCCAAAGAAAAGACAGAAAACGTCCCTTATTGTGAGCCCAAACAAAGAATTTTGATACCGCTGCATTTCTAATGATACAACTTTTGGCCACACCCTTGGCATCAATCAGCTCTCAGATGTCGGAAGTACTCATTCGCAGCTTTCCTCACCACGAGTTACTCCCTCTAGTTCTCTTGACGACGCGGTGTGTGCAGCAGTTGTTTCAGTAAAAGGAGTTGGGACTGAGAATACACGCCCTCTAGACGTGTTTTCAACCTGTTGAGGGCTACACTATTGACCGGTCGATCCAAGAGGGCTTTAGTTGCTCGCTTCTACTCAACATCGCTTAGTGGAATAAACAACGTACTAAACCAAGATCTCCAGAAGGCTGTGATGGATGTTGATGTTTGGGTTAGAAAAGGTGTGGAGCTGCGGAAGGTATTGTGTCTAGAGGTATACTGCGCTGTTTGATGATATCTTCAATGTTCTTTGCATGTTCCACGGTGATCATTCATGGGGGCTGCCGTGGTGGCTCTTTCAAACTCAGGAGTGACTTCCAAAAGGGAGTTGAGATGACCAGCCGTTCCCTTCTTGCTTTCTCCGACCATGTGGCATGGCTTTTCAGCAAGCATTCCTGCCTTGGTTTTCTCAAGTAGTTTCGATTGAGACACTCTCCTCATCGTCGCCGTCGTTGTCAATCATGGTATGAGTCAAATCCAGCAATCGAATGGTATCGTCAGACTGTGTCAACCCCGCAATGTTTGAGCATCCACCGGCTCCTACATATAAGGTTTTAATCCACCCAATGAACCACCACCTTCGCTGCCTTGCGCTATTAGTGTTACCTGGTATGATTGAACCTATGCAAACAAGTCTTGGCAGAGCGACCGCAGTTCGGAGAGATCCTGTTCGGCTTCTTGTAGGAGTGTTAGAAGCCCATCTTCTGGTTTCTGTAACAGTTGTTTATCGAGTCTCCATTGTAGTAATAGTCGCCTCATCGTCGTCCGACATGGTGATGCTGCACGAGGATTTCGCTTTATTGTGAGGGCAGCACCATTCTAGTGAATCGATTTCTTCCACATCAACGTTCCATTCAGCACCTTTCGGTTGATGTCATTGGGTTCTTTCAACACCCTATCACCAACCATACCTGATCTCATCACAAAAGAGAAGCTTCAAAGAGCAAAAAGTCGCCACAGCGCGCGCAACAGATTCTCCGTTGGAAGGATCTAACGTCACGCTTTTGTGAAGGACAGTCGCTTGTAACCACCAAGCAACGATCATTCACGGCAGTCCTCTCTACAGAATAGAGGCACGGGTGACTGATTTGCTCATTGAACTCCATGCCCTCTGCAGAGGAGGAATCATCTTTTCGTCTTGCTGCCTCCCAAAATGGTACCCATGTTGACTTGTGACCATGGTGTTGGCGTAACGTTGGCACTTGGCAACTTCTATAGACATTTCACAGGGAAATTTCGGCAACTCTACAATCCTCAGAATATAACTCAGCAATCGCATGTTCTTCTTTCCTTGTCGCTGAAAGCACACAGATGCAGTTTTGGTATTGAGGGCGTAACCTCGTCTCCTTTTCCGACACGCGAGGTGTCACTTCATCGCTGCATTGCAACGAGAAACAAGAAGTGCCTGTTGATGATGAGTTTTCCATTGGTATAGATATGATGCAGCAGCCCGCGCTTGTCGTCAATCCTACTCGCTCGTTGGTGTTCTAGGCCGATCAAGTGGTGATTGCGACGAGAGTCGCTTCTAGCGCTTCGTGCCCTGCTTGCTTCATCTGGATAATGTTGCTCTACTAGTTGACAGGAGCTAGGTACGTACTGATCGCTGTGTTCGGCGATCGATGGGAGAAGAAGATTGGTGTACACCGTTGTCACACTCGTGACTGGAGGGACAGCATGCGCACTGTTGTTGGAGGGAGCGCGGGCTGGCAGGTGCCAACAGTGCCCGTGGGTGGTGGTTAATAGTCTAGCGTACTCCTCGAACAGAGCGATCGGCGGGAGAATCTTGAAAAAGAAGATTGATTCACACTGCTGTCGCGCTCGTGATGGCGGGAGGGTCCGCACTGTTGTCGGCGAGCCAGTACACTGGCGGGTGCCAGCAGTGCCTGGGGAGCTACTATTGTCTAGAATACTCCTTGAACAGAGTGATTGACGGGAGGATCTTGAAAAGGAAGATTGCGGCATCCACACCGCTGTCGCGCTCGTGATCGGAGGGACAGCATCAGCATACGCACCATTGTCGGCGTGCCCGTCTACTGGCGGGTGCCAGCAGTGCATGGGGAGCTAATATATTCTAGAGTACTCCTTGAACAGAGTGATCGACGGGAGAATCTCTAAGAAGAAGAAGGTTGATTCCTGACTCAAGGGACAGCGTCAGCATACAGCCACACTGTTGTCGGCGTGCCAGTACACTGGCGGGTGCCAGCAGTGCCTAGGGTGCTAGGGTCTATTATATTCTAGAATACTTCTCGAGCGGTATCAGAGCGATCAAAATACGAGTAGGCCAGTGGTGGTTTCTGAAACAATATCGTCTGGAATGATCCTCTCCTTTGATTATGTCTTGCTCCTAGTCTAATGTGCCTCGGGTCCTCGCCGTCTCGAAATCTACCGTGGCGGGTCTTGGGTCGCGGGTTGCAACACTTATGGTTGTCACTTGCGAATTGTTATCGTGCATCGAAGTTAGCGTTCTTGGTGCAGTGAACTTCCATCAAGGGCTCAATGATAGTCACTACTCTCTGGGATCTTCTTGCTGTGGTGATCGCATTCTCCAGTGCGAGTGACAAGTATCTGACATTTTGCAAATGAGAACTGCATTAGGCCATTCTCCCGGTCTCTATCATTTCGTGCAATTTTGGCCATTATCTCTATTAGGGTTGGGTTTTTACTACATTTAGGCTGCGGTCGCGAGCTCCGTGCTCCTTACCAACCACAATAGCTCGTTTCAATCAATTTATATCAAAATTGCTATTCATTCTGAATCTGCTAGGTCTTGCTCACCTATAGTCGAGGAGTGGTTTCATTTGTGAGGTCAAGGGTTCTGCCAGTTAGCAGTCATGTACAAAGGGACACGCATCCATTGCATGCCATGATCACCTGTTGATGAGCACGCTAGGAGTCAGTCATCCCAATAAGGCTGAGTGTTAGTGAACTACTACGTATGTATGTACTTCAACAGCCTTTGTCAACAAACCAATGGGTGATACTACGTTGCATCAAATGAACGATGAACCCCCTCCTCCTCGATGTGACCTCCTTTTCCCTTAGAACAAGACAAGTAGGGATAGCTCCAGCTCTAACATGCGAAAGAAGTCCTATCTACTCGCTATTGAATGGTCATGAACGATTGTCACCCCATCGCGCTGCAAACAGATATTCAATGACAACCACCCACTTGGCTCTGGCTGTCTGGAGCACATTTCTTGGCGTCGCGCTTGACCACAAGACAAGGAAAACTGACTGAACAAAAGTCCAGTCGGGCTGCCACAACTCGATTGGGCTGGCTAATATCACTCTTTGCAACCGGGGTTTGAAGTTAGAGTAACACACTTTTAAAAGCTATGTGAACGCTCGCGAGTGAACATCTAAGATCAATTTTCCAGTTGCTGTGTCTGTCTATCCATACGCATTCTCCAGCGTCTGTCTTTCACCGGATATCACCAGTGTTCAACAATCGCGTGAAATGCCTCTCATCGATCTGCAACGCAACAACTTTCTTGTTGAGCCATGAGGACTGACTGTTGCGTCGTCGCCCCTGCATTGACTGCCAGCAAGTGCGTGCTTCCACTGATAGGAGAAAAGTTGCTCCAACCCCCACTAAAGCCTAGAACTTCTGTTTAGACACAAAATGAGCGCGAGATGGCGGAACAGAGTAAAACGACCATCATCAAGGCAGATGATTCTCATGCTGGTACTGTTTTGTGTTGGAGCCATGCTTATAGAGGTGAACAGGTTGGCAGCCCAGATCACAGTAGTGCCAGAAATATCTCAAACCAACGCATGGATGACATCACACTCTGAGACGATTCCAGGAGCTCCGCCGACGGGGAACGATGTTAACGTGAAATCACTGCAGACGATTCCCGCTGCTACCGAAACGAAACTACAGTCAACAACCCAGTCTCGCGATAAACAAAAAGGCTACGTTCGGACCATTACGGAGGATTCGCAGCCCCACAAAGCCGCAGCGGAAACCGGGAACGTAACCTGGAGCATCGTTTCACCATCCTTGACTCGTCTTGGATCATCGAATGTGCAGAGAGATGACTTGACAGTTCTCATCGCGAAAACTATTTCGTTTGGGGATATTCAAGATACGGTTCTTGATATTGATCAACTTTCTAGGCGAGACGCAAACATCAAGGTCTTGTTCAAGATATTTTGCCATGAACGTGAGACCAGTGACAAGCTACGGACGAAGCTCGGGAACAGTACTCTTCAAAGCACTACTGTCCAAATACACTTAGAGGAGAAGTCCTACAAGACGAGATTTTGGAAGAAGCATCTCTCTCCAGTCGATATACCTCCAGAAGTGAAATACATTTGGCTCGTGGATGGTGATGTTCCATTGCGCTTCATGGCATGGTCGTGCTTTTGGAAGCTGGTTGATGAGACTTACAAGCCAGCTATGTTTGAGCCAGCCATCTTCACCTCCTCCCCGTATGAAGATCAAAACCTGTACTATGCCGGCAAGGCGCACTATCAAAAGTGTCATGCGAAATCATCAGGTGGTAACTTTCAGAGATTACAAGCAGTGGAGACGCACATTGTGGACATTCAAACTCCAGGATTTCGTCGAGATGCTTGGGAATTGATTTACGCCTCGTTTGATCGAGAGTTGCCAGGATGGGGTGATTTTCCGACGGACTATGGCCCCGACTTTGTGTGGTGCAAAATGGTGCAAGAAGAACTGCTGAAGAAGAAACAAGCTCAACAATTAGTACCAGGAGATTGGACCAAGGTGCAACAATCCTGTCACGTGCCAAATGCCACTACAGTATTTGATGCAGCCATCGTCGATCCACCCATTGCTTGCTTGATTTTGCATGAAACGCCCCTGTATCATCGAGATACAAAGTCATTGACGGCTCAGCGAGATCCAGCGTCTCGCAAGTTGTGGCATGCCCAAGTAGATGCGGATTTGAAGCGATACCGCGAGACATTTTCGAGCTATGCCTTGACGCTTCAAAACGATCGCAACTACTTTCGTTCCTTTCTACGACCGCCCGACGAGAAACCGTGTCAGACTTGCAGGACATTTAAGTCAATGAAAGCTGCAAAGATGGTTTAGATGATCTTATAGTTTGGGCCCGTTCCTCTCTACCGTTTCCTCTCTTCCATTTCTCAAAAGTGAAGACTGTTCCTGAAGGTCCTGCAGATCGACGACGATAAGATCTGCACAGTCGGCTGTTGCGCGTGTTTCAAGGTTTAAGCAGCAACAATGGTCTCCCGTTTGTTATTAATGCAAACGAGTAGTAGTATCATGATAGTGTGGTTGGGTGCGTGCAGTCGCATCATCCGTTTGGTCAATGCCCCATGACAGTTCTACAATGGCATCATCGGCCCGGAGGTACATAAAGTACTAACTACCAAAATACAATGGAGCGCTTCTGTTTTCTTATAGTAACGTAGAGTATCTACATCTTGTAGGCACTTGACTTCTGTTTCGGAGCACCTTCCATACGTCGCTTCTTGTTGCGCGTGACATCCACATCGTCGCCATCCTTCTCACTCTGCAAACGTTGAAAGTACTGACTACTGGCCCCATAATCGGCATTCTCGTCCACCTTTCCTTGACTGACACGTCCCCGCGCACTCGCCAGCGCCAATTCTTCACGAATCTTGCGCTTCTCGTAGGGGTTGCTCAATCCAACGCCCGACGGTTGCAACTTGGTAATGAGTTTCTCGTCCGCCACCTTGCGTTTGCGGTCCTTGCGACGAGCTGCCTTTTTGGCGTTGCGCAATCGTTTGCGCTCTTCTTGAGTCAACTCCGAATCGCCTCGCAAGACAGAGTCGCGGCCCTTTTTGGCGCCATAGACTTGTTCGGGAGCGACTCCGCGTGCGTCGCTCACATGCAGGGGCAAGACTTCTTCCATGGCAATGGCAGGAGTGGAAATAGCTCGTACGTCGGCTTCTTCCGAGATTGGTCGGGGAGCAAAGTGATAGTTGGAGAGTGCGTCGAGTTTGCTGCACAGAGAGGCAAAGAGAGCCTTCATTTCATTCTTGGCCTTTTCTTCTTCTGTTTCCTTCTCCGCAGCGTCCTTGTCGTAGCCAACAGCCTTCTTCAAATACTCTCGTTCGTACAACTCGCCCAATCCAAGCTTGGACTTTTCTTGACTCACTTCTGGCAGCTCACCACGCTTTTGATTCCACCCCACGTCTGGCAGCTCTCGGGGAATAACATTGTCCCAGTCTTCGCCTAGGATGCGCTTCTTGATAATCTCTTCAATGTTCTTTGTATGTTCCACAGTAATCATGGGGGCTGCCTTGGTGGCCGTTTCAAACTCGGGAGTGACTGCCAAAAGAGAGTTGAGAGGACGAGCCGTTCCCTTGCTTTCTCCGACCATGTGCCATGGCTTTTCTGCCAGCATTTCTTGTTCTATTGCTTTGGTTTTCTCAAGTAGTTTCGATTCAGATTTGGGCCGGCCGGATTGTTGTTTTTGTCTGGACTTGTCAGCCGGTGCTTCACCCTCTTCTTCTTCTTCTTCATCTTCTTCTTCCCCATCGTCGCCCTCGTCCTCCTCTTCATCGCCCTTCTTGTTATCGTCGTTCCATCCCACAGTGTTGTCAAAGTCGTGATTGTCCCATGAATCTGCATCATCGTCGTCATGACCGACATTCTTGCTCTGTGCAGCATATCGTTCCATGGCATTCTTGTTTGGTTTTCCAAAGAAATCTGCCGCCGTCATGTTGACTGCATCATCACCATCGCTATCATCACCACCAGCATCCTTTGGTTCCTCGTAGATTTGAAAGAGTGCATCCACTTCCTCTTGAGGTCGATACTTTTTACGACGCACCAAGTTTTCTTTTCTGGTAAGCAATTGATCATCGTCATCATCATCACTTTCACTGTCGCTATCAAGCTCGCGTTGTTTCTGATGAAACGACTTTTTCTTCTTTTGCGGTTCCTCAGGTTTCTCATCACCATAGGCTTCGTCTGGAAGGTACTCTTCTTCTTCATCGGCAAAGGCCTCCATTTCG
>JAVCKV010568717.1:0-10251 GCA_032274145.1 Herpochondria borealis | reverse complement strand
GGCTACTGTACATCCCTGTCGTCTGATGAGTCAAACCTTGCCGGATGGACCGTGACACGTGGGGTCCAGATCTGGCTGGTGTAGGCCACCTCGCTGTACCCGTCTGTATTCCCCTTGGCTTGTACAGTTTCTGGGGACAGCTTCCCCCCTCTGTACCTGGACTTCTGTAGTCGACTGTAAGCCCGTCTAGCTCCCCTCTTTAGTACACCCCCTCTATTTCTGGTTTGCTTTACAGTATTAGATGCTTACAGTACTAGATGTGTTGACTCTGGAGAGTCATATAAACCGAGGAGCGGTCCTCGACCCTTCTGGGTTGAGGGGTATCCGATCTTCCCGGATCTAGAGTGCAAAGTCTCCAACAACATTCCCTCTAGTTACGCCGAGCGAGCTACCGAGACTACGACAGGCGTTCTCTTCGAAAAATCGTACGACTCCATCAGCCACTTTACCACAGTGACGATAGAGGTGGTGGGGGCTCGAACAGAACTGAAAGTACGGGTAATACAAGGAACGAAGATCGCACCGACAATGGTGCGCTTGGAGGTAACGGAGACCCACCCGGTGAAGAAACAGGGACCTGTGCAGCGACTAATGCGGAGTCGGCTGACGGTAGCGATGCGGACCAGCCACCGATCGAATAACCATCTGACGACCGTTTGGAAGCACTTGAAGTTATCCTATCCGGTGAGGACGACATAGTTAGTTATACCCTTGACGGCTTCAACATTGCCGACCTCTAGTCGGAACGCTAAATAAACCCCCTTTCAATGCTCGATGTACCCTCCAGAAGTGTAGCGATTCCCGCATTCATCGTTTGGTATCATTCGTTACACAGTCAAGTCGTTACGCTAACAACGTATAATCACGTTCGGTATCCGCCTATACAAACTCAAGTCGTTATACGTCAATATCTGTTACTATTTACAAGCCGTCCTCAATCTATCTACTGTAGCAAATGTGTGTTTTCTTTCGGGACATGCCCTTCTAGTAACGTCATCATTGCATGATGGCGTAGATCACCAATGTGCTTTTGCCTGAATTCCGGTTGTCTGTGTCGCTTCATTGCCTCTCCATAGTACCATACAGAACACTCCTCAGGAAGTTTGATCCGTCTGATGTACGCAGAATCGCGGACAATGGTCTACTGTCCACATCTGTATACTTAGCGCTGGAGCTACCGATGCTCCGGCCTCACGTTGCACTTCGTCTCCCAACCAAAATTTCAGATGTGCTGTCACGGCCCGCACTTTCACAATACGTGCGTTGGAACGTTTGGAGTCCATTATAATGATACTGTGATGTCGAACATCCACAACGTACAACATCCAGTGGAATTAAATTTAGAAATGTATCGAAATGAACAGTATATCCAGGTTGGCAGTTGTATGCCACGTCCCTTGCAGCATACCGTGAACACGTTCGTAGTTTTAATATTATGTGCCGGGGAGGTTTTATGGTGCTGTATTCAGCACAGCATAGAAAAATATGAATAGGAATGCACACCTCGCCCGTTTTGTAATAAAGAAATCCTGGAGCCAGTACGGTCCTTTGTTTTTCAGATTATTTGGGAAATCTTTCCGGGCTCTCGGACTTTGTGCGTGGTAGTTGGTGTTCCGTTATTCGAGAAGCTGGAAATAGGCATTGATGACTTCGTCGTTCACGTGTGCACCAAACTCGAGATGCCGCATACCACTCATGCGAATGATGTAACGATGTGGCGCAGGTTTTTCCACAACGAAAAGATCCGCATCGGAACCTTCCAGTGCGAACTTCAGCTCGTTGGTATGCTTTATGGGCACGGAGAACGTCCCAGAGTGTACTTCATTCTCCAGATTCATTAACAGAGGATCCCTTAGTAAATAGTTCGGGATTGTCGACCCCCTCCTATTGGCTTCGGAAGTAAGTATGGGTAATTCCAACATGTCCGAGTCGAGGTCCAACATTTCGTGATCATCATCCACTGCATTAGTAAGGGCTGCAGGGCTAGTCAAAATATCCAATGCAGGGGGTGGAGCACTATCAGGTTCATTATCGGGAGCCTTCTCAGCGAAAAGTGCGGTCCGCCCGACGATTCATCATCGGGCATACTTGTCGCGTCCGGGGCTTCATATATTTTTCTGCGTTAAGCCGTTTCCTCACCATCATTTTCCAAGCTTATGGCCTCATTAATTTCCTCGCGCAGTAGTTGGATTCCCCTCAAATGGAGGCCGAAAAGGGCGAGGCATTCATCGTCTTCAGTGTTAATCAGCGGATTCGGCATTTGGAAATTATTGTGATGGTATTGTTGTTCACATGGATGGTAATATGCAATGTAGGATGACGTTTCCCTTGCCTTGTATTCAAAATTTTAAATAAAAGATTTGGGTACCGATGTGAAGATGGCACAAACATCGCCAGCATCCATCCTTCCGCTGGCCCTAAATTTGATATGGCACCCTTAAAATGTTTCTCATGTGCATTAGGAATTTTCTCGATCATACCCTTCGTTGTATATGCCGCTGCTTTTGGTTTTCAATTGATGTTTCAAATATCAGGATTGAGGTCACAATTAATGACAAAATTAAGGTCATTATTTGTGTCCATCTTTTTCACCTCCGCCTCGAGGTTGGTAATTATGTAAATGTATAAACTATACATGTATAGGGAAAACAAGTAATCATTGCACATCGGTGCTCCCACGCCAAAAATATATCTGTCATCTTCCACCGCCACCTCCTTTTTGTAGTACGTCATTATTTACCCTCGTGGCCAGAGACTTCCTTCCATGGTGGCGATCTTTACACAAAACTATAACTTTGACTACGACCCCTTCATTAGTACCAAACAGAATTTCATACCTGTTGCACAGCTGCCCATTCCCGTACAATCGGATGATACACGGCACGTCCCGCTGTTCCAATCAATCCGCGCGATAGAAGATGTGGATACGCAACCATCACTGCCACAATTCACACCAAAAACAGGAGATGGTGTACATGAACCATGTCAACCAGGTCACACGACGCATCATTTACGCCATCAATCTACCGATCTTTCCGTACGGATCCTATGTCCTGAAGAGGAGAACGAAAGGTTAACGAACGGGTCTACCCGGCTCATGGCACGTGTTCGCAAGGTTATGGCGGATTACGAAATAGCGGCTGGGTACTAAAAGTCTTGAACTCCATCCAATCAACAATAAGCGTCCATGTTAATACCACCAAGATCTTGCAGACGGACGAAAGAAGATTCGCTAACAATTAGCGACACAACTTTTCGTTACGCATTATGCCGTCTACGAGTGGAGATGCTCTTACACTCACTCACTGCACAGTGGATTCACTTTTAGTGAACTGTAATACACCAATTTTCCTGAATTACAGCTCACCCCCTCCTGCACCGTGTCCCAAAAAGGGGGAGTCCTTTCTGTTGTAGTATCCTTCCAACGTTTTGTTGCATCGCCGGCAACACGCGTGGACGTTTTTGGGCACAAACCCAGCTTGTCCCAAGGGCGCATCATCGCCGCCCGTCGCCATCGCCATCGCCATCGACATCGCCATCGCCATTGCTATCGCCTTCGCCACCGCATCCGCCTCTCCCGAGCTGCGCGAAAAAAAAAGAAAAAAAAAGCACACATGGAAGAGACAGCCGGAGCAACTCTTGAGCCTGCGACCCGCGCCATGTGCGTGCACGCGTTTTGCGCGCTCGTGCGGCACTTAGACGCCGAACCACATCCTGATGAGCTCGACGAGTTGCCGACAACGTCAGCCGGTCTGTTTGTGACGTGGAACGCGGCGCGTAGCGACGGCAGTGACAGCGCAAGCAACGGCACAAGTAACGGCAGCGGCAGCGGCAACGGCAACGGCGACGGCGACGGCAACGGCAACGGCAATGGCCACTGCAATGGCAATGACACTGGTAACGGCAATGGGACTGGCAATGACAATCCCAACGTGACTGCATTACGCGGGTGTATCGGAACCCTGACGCCAACGCCGCTGTCGACCGGCGTGCGCAAGTACGCCGTGATGGCCGGTCTGCGCGACACGCGCTTCGCCCCGATCACACCGGACGAGTTGCCGAGTCTGAGCGTGGGTGTGAGCGTTTTGTCAGGGTTTGAAACAGCTGCACACGCGATGGACGGGATGCCCGGCAAGCACGGCATCGTGCTCGACCTGCGTCGCGACGGTCGCCGGTTCTCCGCAACGTCTCTGCCGGAGGTGTGTGTCGAGCAGCAGTGGACGAAGGAGGAGTGTCTCGCGAGTCTCGCCGTCAAGGCCGGGTGGCGTGGCCATCTGTGCGAGGAGGTGCTGGGTGGTGCGACGGTGACGCGGTTCCAGTCGTCGAAGAACGAGCTGAGCTGGGACGAGTACGAGCTCGGGTGCGGCGGTGGGGAAGAGGTGTGAACCCGACAAGTTTTGAAAAAATTCCAAAAAAAAAGCACCGGGCACCATGGAAGTGTGGCTCTCCTTTGATCCGATTTCCCTCCTCCCCCCGCCCGTGCCGAGCGTCATCTCTTTCGGCACTCCTTCACGGGCGGAACGGATCAGATTATGGCCGCCGCGACTTTTATCTCGACGTTCACACCCCGACACCCCATGAGCTCCAACCCCCGCCGCCGTAGCCCTTCACAAGCGACATGCCCGCCGCGTCGCCAACCTCGCAAAGCGGGACCCCGCCCATCTCCACCCAGGGCCTCGTCCTCGTCGCAGCCGCCATCACAGTCCGCCCCGCAAGTGGGCGACGAGCTCGACGGCAAGATAACCCGGCTGACGTCCTATGGCGCCTTCGTCGACATCGGCGGCGGGCGATCCGGGCTGCTGCACATCTCCGAGGTGACGGCGGGCTTCGTAGCAGACCTGAGCGCGCTCCTGTCCGTCGGACAGACCGTGCGTGTGCGTGTGATCCTCTTTGACGCGGACACGGGGCGCATCGCGCTCTCGATCCGTGCGACCATGAAGCCCGAGTCAACGGGCTACCAACGCGTCGTCGAGCTCGGCGGCGATTGGGGTCATCCCTGGGCCGACGAGCACCCCGACACTCCCGAAGACCAGAAGACCCGCTTTATGAAACTGTCCCCGCGTCCCATGCCGTCGCCGCACCTCTGGGAACCGGACCCGGAGCTCTTCCGCGAGTGGCACCAACCGCCCCCGCCCGTCTGGGACGACACTCACTACAACCCGATCGAAGGTCGCCCCTCGGTCTGACTCGGCCGCGCCCTCCCTCCCCTTTCATCACCTTCAATGTACATCATCATCCTCATCTACGTTGCCGACCGCCATCGCCATCGTCGCTCCTCTTACTCTGTGTCATGCCCATCGCCAACACTACCACCGTCGCTTTCATCATCGTTGTCCGCGCATATCCCGGCCATTATTCGTCCCACAGTTATTCCGCACGAACCCGTCTCCCCGCCCATCCCAAGCGCCATGCTCACATACTCGATGTGTGTCCCAGCCACCGTCCCACCGTGTCGTCCGCGCACAGCGGAGAGATGCGCGCTCAGTCCGTCCGCCCCGCGCACCCCGCCACCACCATGTACCCCAAGCAGATTAACCAACACTGCACAACCCTGTTCCTGCACTCCAGCATCGTCCTGAAACCGACGAAGCGCCGCTACGGCATTCATAGCCGTCCCGCCGCGCGCGAGCACACGCGCCGGCCCCGCACGTGCAGAGATGTTGCGCAGCACGCGCAGCCCGAGCGCTGTTCCATCCGCGTCGCTGTCCGCGACGCGCCGCGCGAGCGCCTCCATAATCGGCCCTGCAACCGCGCCGGCCGCCGCTTTCGCGTCGTCGCGCCCGACCGTCACGTCCGCTAGTGCGGCAAGTACGGTCCGAACAGTGCGCGCAAACCTCTGCCACCGCGCCGCTGCGCGGGCCAGATCGGATACCACGGTGGCGGGCAATCCGTCCTGTCGCGGCGACCAGTCTGTGGTGTGTGCGACAAGTGACGCGATCTGACGTGCACACTGGGCGGCCGCTGCGACGACGTCGCGTCGCGACGCTGCGAACCGCACAAGCGCCGCGGCCACGGCGGCGGGCTGGCCTGGAATGACGGGGGCATTCGCTTGGAGCAAAGCGGCGATGACGCGCAGTGTGGGTGCGACGACGTCTGCACGGCTCGCAAACTGCTGCAAAGCTGACACGCCCTCGGCTCCCGCGCCGACATCGCGTAGCTGTGCGACGTTTTCTATGGCGCCCTCAGCCAGGACGGCGAGCGTGCACCAGCCATCTGCTTGCAGTCGCTCGTCGTGCGGATGACGTCGCATAGCGCGCAAAACGACGCTCGGGCCGCCCCGCACGCCGACACGAACGGCGTTGTACTCGCAGCGTTCAACAGCGGCCCGGAGTGTGACGCATGCACGTGCCAGTAGTTTTGGGTCGCGGTTGTCGCGTAGGATGCGGTGCAAAACTTCGACGCCGCCGCGTCGCACAACCTCCACCTTGTTGGCGATGGCCGATCGACTCACGTCGCCGAGGAACAGGAGACCGAGCTCCTGGATTGGATTTCCGGAGGGAAACCGGGCCATGGCTTCGATGGCGGCGGCAATGGCGCCGCTGCTTGCGAGCGTCGCATGCGCCTCTGAGTCGATTGAAAGGCGGCGAAGGGCGCGTAGTTCTTTCTCAGCCGCGTTCAAGTCACCTATGAAGGTTGTTTGGGCGAGAGCCCCCGTCAAGTGTTTCACATCATTCTCTGTCGCTGTACTGTTGTTAGTCGGGGTTGGACTGGGGTCACTTCCGCTGAGCTCAGCAGCGAGGGATTCGGTCTCGGCGAGTAGCTCGCTGAGTGAGGACTTTTCACATGTCGCCGAGTCCGGCAATAAAGATGCCTCACCACCAATCTTAGTCGCGGCCAAGTTGCGACGCGGTGGTCTCGGGCTCGGAATTTGCTCTGCACGAGCTCCTCCGCCCCGCTTGCGTGCAGCGTAGAAGCGGTCCTTCTGGGCAATGTTCAAAGGCAAGCGAGAAGACTTGCGCTTCAATAGACCCGCCTTGAGGTTCCCTGGTCGCGGGTACGTAGCCCTTGCCCTCGCCTCATCGAGATCAATGTCGACAAACCCCACCACAGAGCTTCCGCCCGAGTTGTACAGAACCCTATCATCCTCGTCATCATTGAGGTTGTCGTACGGGTCGCCGGACGGGATAACAAGGTCAGTCTTGTCATAGTCTGCGTAAGATTCGCCAAAGTCCCCCATTTGTTCGTCGTGTTGTGCGGCATTACGCTCTCTTCAGGTGCACGACGGCAATCGCCGACGACGACATCAAGCGCACGTGCGCGCGCGCGCGCACGCGCCGCGAAGGCTAGTGCGAGTGTTTAGGAAGGGGGGCAGGAGCAGATGCTGCGGTAAGTGGAGCGCTCTCTCCTTGTTAAATGATTAAGAACGCGCACACAGCGCGACGGTGAGTCCGCGCACACGAAACTCCGGCAGCGACAAAACTTTGGTGACATGACGGCATCCTCTCCTCTCGAAATTCCCGCACGAACAAAGATGTACAGAGACACTGGCCTGGTGCAGTTGTGCGGGAAGTCGACCGTCTGAGAGGTATTGTACGCAGCGTGTCCAAGTTGCAACGTCGGAAAGTCGCACATCGACCGTTCTCTTTCTCTTTCTCTTTCTACACCCTTTCTCCTACTGCGATGGTCGAAAGCGAAAGGCACCCCGACAAGGCGCGAGCACCGACACAGCAGAGCCGCAAAGCGGAGATGGCCAAGACGGATTCAGGGCGAGTGGACGAGCCAGACAGCGACGTGGACAACGACATGGACCTAGTATCGTCGGACCATGTGCGGGTGGTGATCCGGTGCCGTCCGCTGAACACGGCGAAGGAGCGGGATGGTCGTGGAACAATCCGTCTGGACACAGAAGCGAACACGGTTGAGCTGCGGCAGGAGGGGAGCACGCCAAAGACGTACCGTTTCAGCATTGTGGCGGACGAGCGGCTGGACAATGCGTTCATCTTCCAGCGGACGGGGCGACCGATCGTGGAGTGCGCACTGGCCGGGTTCAACAGCGCAATTGTCGCGTACGGACAGACCGGGTCTGGCAAGACGTTCACAATGCAGGGCACTTCGCTATTGGGGTCGACGGGGCGCGATGGCGGGACAAAAGGGCTGACACAGTCCGTGTGCGAGAAGCTGTTCAAGCAGGTGCGCGAGATGAGGACGGGAAGCGATAGCGTGACGTTCTCTCTAACCGCGTCCTATCTGGAGATTTACAACGAGGTGCTCCTCGACCTGCTACTCGCACCACCCGAGGCCGGGGCGGGACGAACGCCGCCGAAGCCGCCGAAGCTGACGATCCGCGAAGACTCGAGCGGACAGATTTTCGTGAACGGTCTGTCCCAGGTCGCCGTAACGAGCCCAGAAGAGTGTTACCAGCTCCTTGTGCGCGGGGCAGAGCGGCGGACGGTGGGTGCAACGAACATGAACGTCGAGTCGTCGCGCTCACACTCTGTGTTCACACTGTCGCTAGAGAAGAAAGACTGCGCAAAAGGCGTGATCCGGGCGTCACGGCTGCATCTAGTGGATCTGGCCGGGTCGGAGCGGCAGCGCGGGACAGGGGCGACTGGGATGCGTCTGCGCGAGGCCGGTGGGATTAACAAGTCGCTATCGGCGCTCGGCAACGTGATCAACGCACTGTCGGCGCGCGAGCCCGGGGCAGGCGGTCAGTACGGTGCGACGCGGGTACGGATGCCTAGCTGTCGCGACTCTAAGCTGACCTTCCTGCTGAAGGACGCGCTCGGCGGAAATGCTAAGCTGTGTCTGATTGCAACGATCTCGCCAGCGGCCGAATCGGTCGACGAGACAGTGTCCACGCTCGAGTTTGCGCGGCGGTGCGCGGCCGTGCGTAACGAGGCCGTCGTGAACGAGACGCTGACCGAGGACGTCGCTCAGCTGCAGGCCGAGGTGCGACGGCTCAAGGCCGAGGTGGCCGTGCTGAAGAAGCGGGTGGCTGAGGCTCGCGCGAGCGAGGGGCAGCTGGTTCGGCAGCGGTGCTCCGGGTCCAGCGGGCCGGGCAAGCCTGCGGACGCGGCGGACCGTTACGCGGACAGGGCGGACCGTTACGTGGACGGGGCGGGAACAAGAGCGGAGAGCGGGCCAACAGCAGGTGCAGAAGCGGAAGCGGAAGGCGGCTGTCGACTTGGTGCGCTCGGCGGGCGGAGCCCCTTGGTCGAGGTAGACCGCCTGGAACCACCACTCCGCGAACGGGGGGCGGTGGGGGCCGGCGGGGACGAAACCCCCCCGGGCCGTGGGGGGGGGGTTGGGGGTGGGGGGGCAGACCGGAGAGGTGGGCGGACGAAGCGGTCCGTCCATGCGTGAAGGTGTAAATTGTGGGACACGGGCGGGAGGCGGTGGCGGGAACGGAAGCGGAAACGGAAACGGAAACGGTAGGGTGGGTAGAGGCGAGCGTTCCGCGATGGTAAGGCGGTCACGTAGCGGGCGGGATGAGGTGACGGGGACGCGGACGGGGGCGAGCGCAGCGGAGGCAAGGGCAGGAGCAGAGCGGTGCACGGAGGGGCCCGGTGGAGCGGGGCAGGGTGGTGTGACGATGACACGCGGGGACACGAGTTGGATGCGGGGTGGCAGGCCCGTGTTGGGGAAGAGCGGGAGCGGGAGCGGGAGCGACAAGGATGGGGAAAGCGCGGCGGCGGCGGAGGAAGAGGCGAGTCCGACGAGGGTGAGCGAAATGGGGGGTGGCGGGCGACACGAGGAGGTCAGGGCAGGGGTGGTGCCAAAGCTGGGCAGAAGGCTGAGCACGGTGTCGCGGCGCGTGGAGGCGTGGGAGAATGTGAGTGATGTGGTGGTCGGGGAGCGGGTGAGCGACGACGAGGGCGACGAAGCAGCTCCCCTGCAAGGCCTCTCAGGCGAACCACAGGAATGGATGCCCGAAACTCTATCGTCGTTGGAGCTTAAGTGCCTGGTTCACTGGACGAACACGAAACACGCGGATGAGCAAAAAATCCTGCGCACGAAAAGGCGACCGCTTTGTGCTCACACGTCGCAACGTGAACTTTCACAGTGGTACTGGGACGATGAGCTTAACGCTTTCCTCAAGGAGTCGGGTGTTTCATGCACTACTCAAAAAAAGCTCCCTCGCCCGGTGCTCGAAAAGACAGTGCTTAAAGAACTGAGGAAGAATCGATAGAAGCCTCACATCTCCAAGATGCATAGAATTGATCTTTTCGAGTCGCGGTGCTCTTGATTCATTAAGATCTTAAGCCTCCCAAATGTCACTCGCTTGGACGATTGAGACTGTCGAAACGTACT
>JAVCKV010568706.1:0-10251 GCA_032274145.1 Herpochondria borealis | reverse complement strand
GAGTACGAAATTACTAGGGAGACCATGTCAATTTTATTTCTAGTAGTTGCTCCGATCGTACTTATATAGTCCTCTAGAGACTAATAGACCGATCTGACATTATCATCATAAATTCATTTTCTGCACGAGTAAATTCGGATAACTCGTAAAATTCTGGATGGGACATGAGGAGCTGGGCTCATGGGAACTGATGGACGTGACTACTCGAGAGCGGCAAAAAACTGACGTCAGGTTTGAATCCGATTCTCACGACATGGTACGAGAGCCTACGCCACGGACTATACTAATTTTCGGCTGGGCTGAACTCTTTTAACGATCATTTAATCGCATATTCCATCATGATTCGGCAAATGAAGAAGCAGCCATCGTGCAGGAGGGGATCTACCTGTTACTCACCAGAAAGTTTCAAATACCCCAGCGTCCCGTCGGAACGACATCTCTCGTAATAATGTGCATACCACTGACTCTGGGCAACAGACACATTTTCCGTCCATTATTCGATCAGGTATTGTGGAAGCAGCTACTTCTCAGCGTGACGACGCCTATTAAAACATCGCACGGAACCGTGCCCTCGTAAGCGAGGAGGACCATGGGAAATTCTCAATTCTTGAGGAGCTCGAAGAACTCTACAAAAGTCCGTTTGGTTGGAAAAAATATCCGCACATGCGTCGGTGTGAGACAAAGATCGAAGTTGTGCGGAATTATCGACGTGTCCTCAGGCATGTGATTGCCTCAGGAATGCCATTGTTTCTCTACCTCCAGTTCCGGGCTCCGTTTGTCAGCGGAATATTTGTCATACCCATCAATCTCAACTCGCTAATGCTCGCAAACTACCTGTTAATTACGGCCTATGCCGCGCAGATTTTCACGGGGCCGATCATTGACGTCGTGGATGCGAAGAGTGACCGGTACGGCATCATCGCACCTTGTGTGATCGACTGCGGGTTGCGGGTTCCATTTTTCGAACGGGGACTGGCTCATGAATAAGAATGGGGCCGAGAATCTACCACACCACAAGATCAAGGGGATTGAAGTGAGCCTGACGTGTAACTCGGTGGTTGTCGGCATTGGAAACATGCACAAGGTTAAGGTGATGGCGTGCAGCTCTGCCCAGAGTATCGAATTGGCTGAACGGCGAAAATACGAGCATGGAGAGCTCAAGTGGCTAGATAACTGAGGAGGGAGATGGATACATGTGTAGAAAGGGTCTCAGTTGCTTCTCTGGAGGAGCCAAATGTAATTCAGTTACAAATTCACACATCCGAACATACCTTACATTCATTGTTGTGGCTTTTAAGACTCCTTGCTTCTACGGTTCGAATGGCAACAATAAAGGTTAATTGGGATTTATCGTTTACTGTTACCGTAATAGTTTTGCTTGCTATGTCTGTGGTTAAAATATTCTTATTATTATGAAAATAATATTGTTGTGTATTAAATACTACTCATAACAATAATAATATTATTATAAGTATTACTTAAGAATATTAGGATTCCAAATGAACCTCTTCAAATAAGGCGTGGTGGAAATCGAAAATACTATATCATTTATTTGGTGCCATGAAAGCGTCATGGATGGGGTGCAACTACAACTAGCAAGGAGTGTACATTTTGGTCTGTTGTTTTGTGTATTTGTACATAACTATTAGACCTAAGATACCCATGTTCGATCCTTCCTTCACCAGTATTATTCCAAATCGAAAGCAATAATCTGTTAGTTATATATCTCAATGAAATATAAGGAACTGTTCTAGCTCTGCCGTAACCGGTAGTTCCTTTCTTTCGATTGATCACTGACGTGAAAGAATTAAAAAAGTTCACCTCAACCTCTTCTTTGGGCAACTGCTGACGAAACCATCAACTCTTGGCGAATAACAGTAGCCTCGCTTGTCCCAAGCACCCTGTTTAGCGACCTCTTCCTATTTGGAATACACCGTCCGTTCTGTTTCAAAAGAGTGTGGAGTATAATAAAGCCTAGATGACTAATATCTTTGAGACGGACAGGTAGCTACATGGTATTTCTTAATGCAATGGATACCATTCCATTACGACAAGTTTTTTCCTTAATTCACTCCTTGGGGACAACCAATATTAGACCATCTTGTAACTCATACCCAGCTACATAGGAACTGCCTAAGCACAGTGTGGTTTGGTAGGCATTAAGATTAAGTCTCTTTAGATAGTTTCTACCCCTACAAAATTAGTTCTGCTCTATCTAGAGTACAGTAGGTTAGGCTGCACGTTTGATAGTCTCGTTCTTTAGTATTTAAGCGCTTAGTCGCATCTAATCGCAAACCTCCAGTAAAACACAACCTTTCCCCTCCGCGAGCCTAGCGCCGTTTTCGGGTTGTCCCAGATCCGACCCCCTTCAGCACCCCGGTTTGTGTCTCGCACGTGCAAACCGGACCCCCGTCCGTCTCTAAGGCATGCGCGCGTTATCTCCCGTCTCCGTACCGTCGCCAGAGAGTGAGATTGCGTGCCACCTCCCAGTCACGCGCGCCAAGCGCCGCGTAGTACCTTCTCCCGTCTCTGTCGCCAGTGAGAGCTGCATACCTTCCCCTTCGGTCCTTTTACCTGCGCGAACCAAGCCATGCATTATGTATCCCTTTGTGTCCAGGTTCGGAAACCAGTGATTGGGTCTCTTCCAGTAACCGTCTCCAGCTAGTGAGACTATTCCCTCTAACCCCGACTTGTGGCTTGTAAGCCAAGAACTGAGTGTAACATCCTCATTTTCTCTCAAAACGCGTGCGGGTTGTGATACGTCCGTGTCCCCTGCCCTCAACGAGAGCGACCCCCCCTTCCTTCGTCCCACTTCTTCCGCGAGCCAAGTACTGCGGCCCGGTTTACACATCCCTTCCCGTCTCCGACCGCAGTGAAAATGTCTTTAATTGTCCCCGTTCGCCAAAGAGCATGAAATAACCCTCTCTATTCCACCGTTGCACCGCCCCGTCTCAGGATCAGATAGATTGTTGTCTCCAGTGGGATAGGCATCCCAACTAAGCTTGAGTTCCTTTGAGCCATCATCTAAGATCCGATAGTACAGAACAAGTTTAAAGCACCACGAGTCACAATTCAAGGTCTTGTCGGCGACGTCGCGCGGGGCCGCTGCGAAATGAGGATCGTACTTTAGTACAAATACGGGACCGTGAGCGGGTGAAGGAGTGAGCCTGTTCATGCTGACGCGTTACGTGACATCGCAGCGTTAAATAACGGTGCTGTTGTCAGATCCGTGAACGGAAAGGACTCGGAACGCGCCGCGAACCTGGTGGAAAACATTTTGCTGCTTTTTGGCTCCGGTTTTGGTATCACGATAAGAGGCATAGTTCACCTTTAGTTTTCGTACGCTTCGGAGTCGCTTGTAAATGTTTGCCTTGTACCTATTTTGGGCCTGTTGGAGACTAGCCTCCGCTTTGCCGATGGCCACAAGAAACCACACCACATTTTATACACGATCGAGCGTCAATACTTCAAGTTTGGAACGACGCGACATTTTTTTGACCGTGAAGTCGGGTTCGGGCGCGATAGGAAAATGTGACAGGGCGTGGGCTGGATGGCGTTGTTGTACGTGCGGAACAATATGCATGAATAATAAAACCAATCCGCTGGGCGGTTTTGGTGTAACACCTAAAAAACCGGCGAACGGGGAGATGAGGTGCACTGTAGTATAGCGCGGGGGTGATCCAGCAAAGGTGTACTTGAGTGCGCTTTTGATTCCCTAGAGATGGTACGGATGTTTCGACGTAGATGAATCGGAGAGGGAATCAATTAACGCTACGAAAGAGGGCCTTGAACAAACGTGTACTGTAGACTCGGCAACGACGTTGGACGAGAAGGTACCGGCGGTTCCGGATCTTGAAACGAAGTGAAAAGAAGGGCAGTGGCGACTTTTTTAGAAACGCCCAGGCGTAGTCTTATTGCGACTTGGACCGTGTTCGGTATTGCCAAGAACTTCCGCGCTTGAACGAACGTCCCAAAATAACGTGGGAAATTTGAACAATGAGGGTCCTCCATGGGCAGCGGCAGTTGGTTATGGTCCTTTCACGTGTGTAGTTAATCCACGTGAGCGGTCTTGACGAAGGCGGGCCGGAGGGTGATACCGGAAGGCTTTCCACGACACGTGGGTCCCTTTTCCGTGGACCGAGGCGCGATTCGAGCTTGAACTGTACAACGGGAATCCGAAAAGTGGAAAACACAGGAGGGACCTGAAGCTCTCGTCTAAGGTGAGACAAAAGGTTGCGGTTTATTTCCGGGGATTTGGTTCGCTCCGCACTGACTAAATACTATCCGCCAACGGGGTACTCTGCTACCGTATTAACAGGGTAAGTGGGAATGTTCCGCCTAAAACAGATAAAGTCCAATCTACTGGCGGGGTTTCATCCTTACTGAGGTACAACCTCCGCTGGCCGCCTAAATATCACAAATGATGGCGGCGCACTAAATTGCTACCGTGAGTCTCGGAAATTAAAAACTGAAATAGGAAACGCTGATTGCCGCACCGCAACGCGGGGCCAAGCCACGTACTGTAAAAGGCACGTGAATGTCAGCACGCAACGCGGTCGAGTACCGTAGAAATGTCGCACCGCGGGCATCGTACAGCTGTGAACGTACAGTGTCGTGCGACGGATGACAGAAAAGCAGGGAGATGGGGGCCGCACTGTACGGTAGCGTACAGTGGGAACCGGGGAGTTCGGAACGAAAAAAACAGAAGATCCATAAATACGAAAAACCCGTATTTCACGACTGTGGTCTTCAACGTAACAACGTAGCATCGCCTATAGTGACCGGTTAAAGCGTTCAGATTGGCCGTCAGTCTGCGGCTTGCACGTCGTTGTAATAAGTTGTGGAATTACAATAGTTGGCAGACCCGTTGGAAGTAGGCCGATACGAAGTGCGAGCCATTTTCAACCAAGAGTTTTTGGAGTGGTCCAACCTTTAAGGCCCACTAATTTAAAAATGTAATCGCGACGTCCGACGCTTTCATCTGCTTAAGAGGAACTAATTGTTTCATCTTAGAGAAATGATCCGTGATGAAGAGAATGAAGAGGAAACCTGCCTGGATTTTCGGAAGAGGACCGAGAATGTAGATTTCCACTGTCTCCAAGGGACGCTTTGTCGGGAACAGGCGCATCTTGCTTACTTGCTTCAACAATCCGACGCGGTACTTCGCGCACAAAGTAAATTCGCGGACGGTCGTGACCGCCTCTGCTGACATTTGTGGCCAGTAATAAGACCGCCACAACCGATTTTGAAGGTGAGTCTGCCCAGGGTGTCCCACCAGCTATGGTAATGTGCCAATCGCATCACACGGTGGCGCAAAGAAGCTGGGAGGAAGATCTAGATATGATGAAGTTCTCGTGGTTGTATACGAAAGAGAACACCTTCGTCTTCCTCAAAGAAGCGGCTGAATTTACGGCCGACCTGAGTACTGAGCACGGACTGAAAACACTCTTCTGCGCGCTGCTCCTCGATAATTATTGGGTGTGAGAGAGCAGCAGGCAAAGGCTCGTCCGTAGCATGGTCATGGATTTCGTCCTCAGAATCGAGTTGCCCAGCGAGTATTGCGTCTCTTGCATCCGCAGTGAGGTATTGTTCGTCTGCATTTTCAGTGGTCGACTCGTCAAGCAACGGCATGAACGAGGTGTCCTCCGAGAAGCGATCCCCTTTCCGCTGCAGACGACCGGTTCAAAAAGTTTCCTTGCCACAGCCCGGTCGCCCTTAGCTTGTCTCCTGCGCCTTTTTGAAAGCGTGGGTTCGCGGCAGTTTGGCCTGCCAGATACTCCAAACCTCTATAGACGGTCAGAATCTAAAGTTCTACACTGTATACCAACCGCTTAAGTGGTTTTTGGGTTGAAGATATGTCATCGACCGACTAGAACGGTGGCGCCTCAGACTCCTAGAATTCAATCTGTCCATCGAATATAAAAAATGGATTAACATCAGCTTGCTGATACCCTATCCAGGATCCTTACTGACGGTGAAACCACCGTCTCACCGGACCTCATCGTGCCAGTATTAGAGACGGAATAGTCTACAAAAGCCGCATGGCTACAAACTGTAGACGAGGAACTTGTCGATGACGAAGATAACATCTACTTCGTCACTGCCCGTACCTCGGGTCCCTTAGTCAGGACCCTGGAGTCCGCCCTACCGTCCGCCCTCATCAACCACCAAGCGGCCGACCAGCTGTGCTCCATACTGATTAAACAGCTGTACCGCCGCTTGATAAATACAAATAAAGTGAACGAGCTAAGCGTACTCGTTCGCACCTCTACGAATGACTTCTCAGCGAAGAGACACATCCTTAGAATTTTCGAATTAAATGATAAACGATATTATCGACTTTACATTTCTCAAACCAGTCAAAATTCGAAGGCTCCATCAAAAGAATTTTACTAAATAAGACGAAACTTTTATTTCTTATTCACTCTGAAATGCTCTTTACATCTTTCAATTAATGTTTGACATATTGATCAATAGTCACGAAGTTTCGGGAGAAGACTCCCATTAAGAAAACTGTAAGCAGTAACGAAAACTAAATGAAGTTTCAGTTAAGATAAGTTACTAAAACACAATAAAAATATTTTGTAACAATTCCTTCCCAAAATAAAAATGCTAAAACAGCACTACTAGACACAGTTCTATTAAATATTTGAATGTAGCGATAATATTATTAAATAAATTTATAATATAAAAACCTTTTTGAAGGAAAAGAGAAACAATTATGAAAACCATCATTGTTGATGTTCATAAAAACTTTAAAAAACAAAATAATTGCATTAATAAAAAAATGAAAATACAATTGAGAATCATATACAAACTGATAATATTCTTAATTATGATAATAATATTAAATTTACTATTCAAAGTAATAGTTATACTAATAACAGTAATACAACTAAGAATGCTAATAATCCTAATAATGCTAACTCTATTAATGAAAAGAATAATACTATGATTAAAATATGGATAGTTTTACTAAACATACTTTCAATGATGCTAAGAATATTTAGAATAAGAATAAAAGTAAAAGATGAACAAGAAAAGGATTAAGATTAAGATTATAAATTTGAAAAAAATAAAAATCTAACTATAATAATAATACAAAGAATAATAATTATAAGACTAAATGTATAAATTTGAGGAAAAATATGAGTACTAATTAAAGCAATAAGAGTAATACAAATAATAATAATAACAACAATATTACTAATTTCTGTAATGGAAACAATAGTAGTAATGATAAAATTAATAATAAAAGTAACAATAAAAGTTATAATAAAATTAGTAATAATAATGACAGTACTGGTAATAAAAATAGTAGTAATAATAGTAGTAATAGTAGTAGTAATAATATTAGTAATAATAGTAGTAATAATAGTAGTAATAATAGTAGTAATAGTACTACTGCTACTACTACTACTACTACTACTACTAGTACTAGTGATAATAATACTGATAATAATAGTAGTAGTACTACTACTAATTAGTACTAGTAGTACTACTGCTACTAATAAAAAAATAATAATTATAGGAACAGTAATAATAATACCCAAGAAAACCGTCCCTACCGGCCTTATAGAAATGTAAGACCCTTACTGCTAAACCACGGTGACGTTCGCCGCGGTTTAAAAAGGGAACGCCTGTTTACTTCAACGCTCTGGAATGTGCAATCCGGAGAATATATTACAGGAGCTCACTCCTCTTCCTCCTCATAGTGCTCAGTATCCTCGAACATAAGGTCACCATCGGCATACATTCGATTCATGGCCACCTCAGCCTTGAAAGGTAACGCTCTCGGCCTCGGCTCTAGAGTCTCATCTTCGGTGGTGAGATCATTCACCTCCACTAACGGCTTGGCTTCACAAGCCTCTTCCATCTCAACCGGGCCACACTTCTCCGCGGCAGACTGGCCCACGTTCCTCGGGAACCTCCTACTCAGTGAGACACGGAGACGGCACAATAAGGACAGATTACACAGTAGCCAGCACCGTCTCGATGCCCTAGATACTTCACCAAGAGGAAGCCCGACCTTCAGCCCTCAACCTCTGCTCCAGTGGAGATTCCCGGATCATCTCCACAATCTCCTGAGAGACCAAACCCTGTGCTCGTGCGGCCTCGGCCGCCCTCATCCTTCGCCAACTCGCAGAAACAGTCGCGCTTACCGGGGAACCTTCGGGCTCGGGAAAAATACGTAGCCCCGTCCCACCCGAAGCTGACCCCGCCGCCCCAGACGCACTGCCTGCCTGTTCCACCTGTATAGGCGAAAAAGCGGGCGCCTCATGCACCTCGGCCGTCTCATCTCGAGAACCGGCCACTTGTCCCACCATCCTGTCCAACTTCAGCGTCACAGCCGAACTCGAAGGTGGTATCGGCTTACGGATGCGGCCCACACGCCGCTTCCCACCCGTTCTGATAGCATCAGGGCGGCGAACCTCGAGCGCTGAAGATTCCGCGGGTTCTTCAAAGGAGCAAGGAGCCCCCTCGGATACCCAGTACTGTGGTTCTCGCTCGGCAGTTTGTACGCGAGCCATCCAAAATCCGGGCCGCGACCATCCATCGGCTCCGTCAGTTCGCCCTCCGCGTCTCGCGGGATCTTTAAAAACATGTTACTGACGTCCCACACTTCTACGTAGAACTCAAAGTAATCACCTGCGAGGAATACAGGTGTGTAGTTTGCCTGTTCTTGAGCCTAAATACGGTTCCCCGTAGGAAACTGGCTCCATTTCATCTCATATACATGGCTTAGGAGGCGAGTCAGATTCTTCAAGTAGCTCTCATCGCTCGCCCTGAAGGCATCACTGAATCGAATGGTTTGCAGATCGTCACGGACGGCCATCGGGATCAAATACAGCCGCCAGTTCCGGGCCTGGATCACCAAGTCTTTGGCCACCTCGACAGCCCAATCAGTCCGTACCACACACCAAGCCGTGTGCTACGGCTCTTGCATCAGCCGGCTACCGAGGTAGGCCAAAAAGGGCGGCAGCGCCGCCCTCATATTCCACGGCACCTCCACGGAGGATCAAAACGGCGGCATCAGCGGTTACTGCCTGCTCAGTACCTCTGGCTGGATGCAGACCGATTCCACGCAATTTCCAGGGACCAGGTGACTTGTCAGATGCGCGCATCCACTTTGGCATTTTGAACGCCAGAATTTGATGCTGCGACGTCCCGCGATCCATGTAGGATCGGAAATAGAGGTTCGGGTTACGCACAGAGACTGGGACCAGCAGTTCCAGTTAGACGTCCCGCGCCTCCCAAAGCCCCAGAAGCTCCATCAGAAACCGGATCTGTCCGACGTACATAATTTCCCGACGCCAGCGGGCGTAGGCCATGTAGAAACCAGCCCCGCAAGAAGGCGATACTCGAACGGCGTCAGGTACGCCGCCCGTTCCTCCATCTTACTCTGGAAGCGCTCCTGTGAGCGCCTTCCCTGCATCACGTACTGAATTACCGCACGTGAGCGGTTACGCCAGTCCCACGAAGACAGGACGTCCATTGGCGTAGACTCGTGCGTCATCTCCCAGTCCAGCTCTTGTGATACAAGCGGATGAGCAGCGCGCGGTTCAAGCTTGTACCCATGCGGGGCCCCTGAGTGGCACCCTTCATAACTTTTAAAGCGCCCTTCCGGTCGCGGTGTCTGCTAAGGGTAGGTGCCGTCCGACTCAGACGTCGAGTGAGACGAGCCTGGCGACACAGGAGAGCTTCTCGGCTTGGGTAAAGGATCGCGGCGACTGTATCCTGGAATGGTTGAGATTGGATGTCGTAAGCAGAGAGAAGGAAAGGGTGGTCTATGAGGGACTCCACCCCCGTCACCATCCCCCTCCGTCACCGTCTCTCGCCCCACCTCTTATCTCTTATACTGGTACAAACCTTAGTCTTCTAACGAACCGACGCTCGGTTCCTTAGAAACGCTCGGCTTTCACGCTGTTTACGTGTTGCAGCACGTTACGGCCCGGAAAAATAGGTCACGCTCGTACTGTAACATGTATTGGCCCGTGAAAAATTTGAATTGATCTGTATACAACCCCCGTCCCGACCCTGGCGCGTGCCGGAAATTGGTATGTGCTGATAAAAATACTCCATAGTTTTATCTTAAAAAGTGTGGGGCATTGTAGAAAAGTAATGCCTACATGACTCATGTCGGTGATGCGGCCAGGTAGCAAAATTTTATTACTTAATGTAAGGGATTTAATTCCATTACGACGAGTTATTTACTTAATTCACTCCTTGGGGCTAACCAATATTAGCCCG
>JAVCKV010568695.1:0-10251 GCA_032274145.1 Herpochondria borealis | reverse complement strand
ACCCCAACAAATAAGTCTGAGCCTCCCTTACTCCATCTCCTCTGCTGCATCCAGCTAGTATAAGCACACAATGCAAGCATTCTATTAACGTATTCAGTATTGTTTTATCTATCTCGCTTCTTTCGTTAGCGGCGCAGTAGCGTTGCTTGCATGCTAATAGTACCACCGGAGTTCTTTTTTTGGTTGCTACTAGTAATAGCACTAGTAGTTTAGCTACTAGTTGTTTACTAGATTCACGGTAAGGCGGGATTAGAAACTAGACAGCTTTGCTGGCTAAATATTGAAAAGATCGAATGAAATACCGGTTTACTAAATAAACGTGGAACAAAAATCACTTTATTAAGCAATAGAGATCGACCATGGCGTCTGTTATGGGCCGTAGCGGCGGCTACCGCACCGACTAGATAATACCAGTGACAAGATCATCATCCTCTTCCTCTCGGTCTATGGCAGTGAGCTCCAAGACAAAAGGAAAGTTGTCCTCAATCTCAAGTAGACTCGGAGATAGTATATCCTCAATCCGTACTGCTCAATGCTGCTTCTTGGCGTTCTTCTTTTCTAGTCTCTTTGCTTTCGATTTCTCACCAAAATTCCGTGTCCTGTTTACCTTTACCTCTTCCTGTTTGGCAAGCACGGCAGGGTCCTTCAGATTAGCGTGAAACTTAGTGGTAGCGGCCCCTTGCCGTTTAGGTGCGGCCGCCATGGGCCGAAATCTCAAGGCAACTCTTTTTCCAACTTGGTGGGCAACATCAGAGAGTAGCAGTTCGTGTGTGCGTCATATGTCAGTCGTGCCACCGGCAAAGATATGAGATGACGTCAGTCTCGCACCTCCGTTGCACCCGACAGTATGTGTAAAAGTGAGGAAATCCTTTTCTAAAACAGAATTGAATCTACTAAGAACAAAGCAGTTTGCCGTTGTTTGCTGCTATGAAGCAGACTAACAAGTAGCCGTTGTGTTACCACTAACAAACAGTGCTTCCAGCTGGCCAACCTTTAGCGATAACACGCGAAGTTTATAGCCAAGACCTGTCTCTACGTCGTCTAAAAGAATAAATTTATCCAATCATCTCGACAAGACAAAGTTTGCTAAGCATACTACTAGTACTAGTACTACTACTCCGACATACCAGCTCGATGGCAAGAGGCAAGAAGAGGCATCGAAGGTCGGTCAGCAGGGATGTGCAGTGCAGCAACTGCAGCTGCTGGTTCTCTCAACGGGGCTACACGCAGCATTTGAATCATGAGAGCAATGTTGGTTGTGGCGAGGCAGCAGCAAGGATAGCTGGTATGGAGCGGCAGCCACAGCATCATCCACTAGATGCGAGCGTTGAACGTTTACACAATTTACTAGCTGTTAACCCAGAGCTGGGGCTGGTTGTTAACAAGGCGGTTAATCAGGCTTTTGATGAGGAGGAAGAGGCTAGGAGGAGGGAGGAATCCCAAATTGAAATGCCTCTACGCGAAAGAGCTAACAGTGACAGTGAAACAGAAATTCCCCTTGAAATTGAGATTGAAAACAATAACAACAACAACAACAATGATGAGTCTACAGCTAGTACGGTTCGAGACCCGGTTAAAGAGGGGTTTAATGACTATGTTGAGCTAGCTACTACGGAGTTTGCAAACAATTTATCGAAAGAAGAGATTGATGCTGTGAAGCTATTAGATATTATGACCAAAAAGAGGGCTCCCCTGAATACTTATGATGATATTCAACGTTGGAGGAGAAACGCAAATGCTAGCGATGGTGAGAAGGGAGGGTTGCAACATCATGATCTGAATGCGGCCCCGGTTGTTGATGTCACTCGGCAAGCACTGATGAAAAAGCTGTACAAACGCTACAACCTGACTGGTAGTAAGCCATTCCAAGTGAAAGTGCGCCTACCACACTCCAAAGCCATAGTGAAGGTTGTTGTGCATGACTTTGCCAACCAATTGATTTCACTTCTTACGGACCCTCGAATCAATCCAGACACGGATTATGTTTTCTATGATGACGACGACCCTTTCGCGCCACCGCCCACAGAGCGTCTTTATGTGGAAGATATCATTGACGGAGATGCCTACCGAGAGACGCACAAGGCGCGCATTCCTGTTGGATCCAACAAAATCTTGCTGGGGGTACTGTTCTACATGGATGCAGCAGTTACTGGCCAATATGATCATCTACCCGTGAAAGCACTAAAATTTAGTCTTACTTTGTTTGACAAAAAGACACTGAATAAGAGTCATGCTTGGCGGCAAGGGGGGTTTATAACACACTTTGTCAAGGAAGATACGATTGGGAGACAAATGTATGAAGATTCCGGGCATATTGATGCTGCAATTGATATATTTGACTCGGATGATGGTAGTGATACCACAGTTAGTGATGTTAGCACTGCTGGTGGCGACTTAGGTGACAGCGAAGAGAGTGCAGAGGAAGCATTAGATGATGATGATGGATCGTCACAAGAACAGCAATCAACTATTGATTTGGAGGCAAATGACGACGAGTCGGGGGATGGCAGTGACGCCACTGCTGTTAAGGCGCAAGATCTGCACACGCAAATGGAGACCATTCTGCAGCACTCAGGATACTTGGATGTGCAAGAGACCGGTTTTGACTGGCAACTCAACTATAAAGGGGTTCTACATGACGTTCATTTTGAGTTGTTTACTCCGTTTATCAAAGGAGATACGGACGAGCACGATCGGCACTGTGGCAGCTACACTAATAGAAACAAGAATGTTTCCCAGCTCTGTCGGTATTGTACCTGCCCGACTAACGACAGTGACAACCCGAAAGCAAGATACTCAAAGAAAACTCAAGCTGGTATCCAATCTTACGTTGATGCCGGGGACGAGGAAGCATTAAAGAATCTGTCACAACAAAATATCCTCAACGTGTGGTACAAAATTTTCTTTGGAGAACACAACAACATGGGAATCCACGGTGCCTGTCCGTCTGAAATGCTGCATGCACTGCTCCTTGGGTGGTACAAATACACCCGTTGCATGGCTTTTGCGCAGATTGGAAAAGATTCGGCTCTTGCTTACGCATTCAACGCGGTTGCTAAAGTGATTGGCACATTCTTCAAACACCAAAGTGACCGTGACCTACCCCGAACAAACTTTTCAAAAGGAATCAAGAAAGGCAAGCTGATGGGAAAAGAATATACTGGTCTGATACTGGTCTTGCTGACTGTTTTCCGGTCCAAGAAAGGCAGTGATCTGTTGAAGAACAGTCGTAATCGGAAGTTTAGAAAGCAAGCACATATCGACGATTGGGTAATGCTTCTGGAGACACTGCTTGGCTGGGAATGCTGGCTTAGGCAAGATCGAATTAGCGTTGCGGAGATCAAGCGTTCGAAAAGGAAGCATCGGTACATCTTAGCTTTATTCAAGAGGATCGGCAACCGTCAGAAGGGGATGGGATTTAAGATAATGAAATTCCACGTTGTCGTTCATCTGTCAGACGACATTCTTTGGTTCGGTCCACCCAACGTTGTCGATACAGGCGCAAATGAGTCTCATCACAAGAAAGACAAGACAGCTGCTCAGCAAACACAAAAGAACGCCAAACGATTTGAGTTTCAAACAGCTATTCGATGCACTGATCAGCTAGCTGTTGATCTTGCACTTTTTGAGATCGAGACCGGTTTAAAACCCTTCGAGTATTTGCTGATGGATGAAGTGCAGTCCAGCGTTGACGGAGAAGAGGGATCCGGTACTAGTGGCTCGTCGTCTCCACTATCGGAATCATCCAACAACAATCAACACGAGGACGGCGAGGATGATTCGGACTCTCGGCCTGGTGTTGCTGTTGTTAACGGAGGCACGGCATTTCGATTCCGATATATTACTAATGATGATGGACAAGTCTTGTACGAGTACAAAGCCTACAAGTCTAGGAGCAAATACGTTGCGCAAATGAAGTATGATGTACAGCTAATAACTTTTATTGGCAGCCAAATCCTTGACCAAATCAATGGTGTCGATGTTA
Source organism: Herpochondria borealis (assembly GCA_032274145.1). Classification (NCBI taxonomy): domain Eukaryota; phylum Rhodophyta; class Florideophyceae; order Ceramiales; family Ceramiaceae; genus Herpochondria; species Herpochondria borealis. The sequence goes on along the minus strand of JAVCKV010568695.1, from coordinate 6,266 downwards.
TCTACGGATTTTCCTGTCACAAGCGAGATGATCAGCTATTTCGAGCCCATCCCCACTTCCGTGGAGAGGGACCTTGGTTTGATTGGGCAATGGTAAACTGGGGTCATCCGTTTGGCGTCCAACCATGCCACATTTGGACATTTCTTGATCTTAATGAGTTGCCGGCTGGAACTGATATTAATTTTGGCAATGGCACTCGACTTAATAAGGCAGGAACATATGCAGTCGTCGAGTCGGCGCTTCCAATAGACGATGCAGAGGAAATTGAGAAGTCACAGCTGTTGATGCCCTATCAAAAGGTAACTAACTCACTAGAACCTCTTCAACGCCAGTTCTGGTTGGTTGATGTCGAGGCGATACATGCACCTGCATGCGTAATTCCAGACTTTGGTGGTGAGGAAGATGTGTATCTACGCGTCCGGCCTCGCTCTGATTGGTTGAAGCTTTATGTTGACTGGCTGAAAGCACCGCACGAAAACATTGACGATATTCTGGAAGATTAAAAAGAAGATGGTCGAGAAGCGAATGCACAAGCGAGAGTCATTAGCACGAGCGAGAAGCATTCTTCGTAGCAGCACAGCCAGTAGTTGCTGGAACGCTTCACGGGTGCTCGTCGTCTCTTTCAATTTAATTATAGCACTGTCTTGTTTAGTCCCAGACTAATCCGTGTGGTCCCCACTCTTCTACGATAGTACCAGCACCTAGCGTCTCTATTTTAGGGTTTACATAGGCTTTGTATAGTCATTCCACTGTCTCCGTTAGTTGCTTCATCTTTGAATGAAAGTTCTTCGTGTGAAGACAGTTAAATTTGCCTCGTGCTTTGCAAATCCGCGCCCAAATGGTAAGCAATTACTTTCCAGCATCACCCATGCATGTATTTACCGCGGTTATCAAGTTGTAATTTGCATATACATTGCTGGGAATATGACTGGGTGTGCTTGTGCGAGACGGATTTGAAGCCGGACCTGCGTCCAATCCGTTAAAATGAACGCACCCCAACTCACACCCGTTAGAATATACGATGCCTGAGGTGCAGTTCTAAGTACTTCAGTACTTAGGGAAACTTTACAGTGCGATTTGTACTAAAATATTTTACTTAGGCGAACATAAATATATCTAGCATGAATACATTGACACGGGGTTCCCTCCAAGCACATACCGCACTCATATCTTCGTGGAATCATCGCGGTATTAACTAAGCGGTAAAGGAGTCTTTTACCCAGCCAAACAAGATCCAAAAGGCGCAAAACAGACATCATCGGGACAACATGTTGTCACAATCTTTCATCTGAGAAAGCAAGAAGCAACCTTTGTTAATGATGTCGTCTCCAAGAGAAATGAGAGCAAACACTCGAAACGGAAATGGTGCGTTTTATGTTTACCTTTTGTTTTAAGTTGTCGGCCGACTCCCAATGAAACTTCGGTACATTTTTGGAGACTGTGTTAAGTAGGAATAGATGCGTTGAGTGCAATTCCGTCGTTAGAAACCGACCATCAGATAAGGTACTTATGCATTTCAACGCCTGAGTCGAGAAATGCCTGCTTTAGGCATTGTCTAAGATTCATTTTCACTCATGTGTAATGTCACCGTTTTATGTGCTAGCTGTGATAGCCACGATGCGCGGGCGTAGCTATTGAAGTTGTTTCGTGGTTCAAGCCGAAATTTCGGAGAGAGAGCTCATTTCGCTTGCTTAGTCAATTCATAACTTTTGCTAACGAAACGTTGCTCTTTTTATCTCTTCACCATGGTGAAAACCAAATCAATAACGAAACAACGGACACACGAACAACCTACTGTGGCTTCCGACACCACGAATGGTCGCTCCGTCGAAAACCGTGTGGAAACCAATGGTATATCTGTGGCTCCAACAACAACAACAACAACAACTGCTTTGAAATCGAAATCGAAATCGCAACCCAAAACTGTACCTGCGACATGGTTGGATGAATGTTTACTCAAACGAAAAATTGTCTATAAACGACCTGCCCGTCGACGCATCCTTCCCAAACGTCATGCTCATCGTCCTCCCGTGCTGCTACAATCTGACACTGAATCGGACAACGACGACGATGCTGCTACTTCGGATCTGTCGAAACTCCACGATGACAATGCTGACTCTGATTTTTGCCTTGACAATGACGATAACGGATCGTCTGACGGTAAACCCTCACCACGTTGTCCTCTTCGTGGACGTGCATCTTTCACTTTGTCGAATGCCGAATTTGATCTCCTTACACGCCAAACCAACTCTTCTGATTCAGAGAAAGCAGGAATGCCCAAAAAGGACAACTTATCGACTCCTGAGTCTACTTACACTGAGCTAAGTCACAAGACCCTCCCACCTGCCACTGCAAGAAAGGGAGGCACTGTCACCGTGTCGGGCAAGAAAAGGAAGGCACACAGCACCACCAAGTCGGTTATTTCAAAGGCGTCCTCTTCTCGCAAATCGCGGAGCTCCAAGTCGTCTGGATCTACGAAGAAGTTGGCAAAGAACAACAAGCGCAAGACAAACTTGTCCACGCAGACTGCCATGGCCCAATCAAAGAAGAAGTTGACATTTGATGATGATGTTGCTGACGATGATGATGATCTTGATAACGATTTTTCGAGCTTATTCGACAACGAAGGTACTGAACCACCTTCTGGGGATGGCCTTGACGAGGGCGGAACGAGGTCTTTGAAGCCTCGCCGTGACAATTACAAGAGCATTGCCCGTAATCTGCAGTACCAGCAGATGCCTGAAGCGCAGGAGACCGAGCGTCTCAGGAAGCAGCTGTACGAGGCTCAAGTCAAGGAGCTAAGGATGAAGAAGGAGATCACGACAATGAGAAACCAGTCAACTGCTTTCAGTGATGAGCTTCATCAGCTAAAGAACAAGAACGACGAGCTAGAAGACACGCACGAACGTTTGGTGCAGGCTCTTGTTAAGAGCGGACGTGCCGTCCCTGGTCGCAAGAAGAAAGATACCGTCCGTCAAGTCAAGGAGATTGTGCGCACGAAGATTTGGTTTGACGTCAAGTTTGTTGACACGCAAGAGAAGCTTGTTCAAGTGACAGAGAAGGTTGCTCGGTTCTTCAATTTCGACAACGCAGAGGAGGAAGCTAATTTCATCAATGACTACAAGTCGGATGTCGCTAGCAAACTTGGGCAGCTGCGCAACTATTCATCTACCAACTTCATCAGAGCCATTAAGTGTACGTTCGTCGTTCGTTGCTTTTTCTTGGCCTATCTTCCCACGCTTCTCACACATCACTTATTACATATTGTTTTATCCTCTTCACTTATTGCAGGGTGGCATGACAATGAATATGGCGACATTCCCACCGTGGAGGAGTGCATCTACTGGCGTTCCTTGGATATCAATGTGGAGCGTAACCTTCACGTGAAGATTTGGATCGTCACTTTGATGTTTCCTGCTGCTGCAGGGAAGAATTTCTGGGATGTGGACGCTGCGCATCAGGGCCTCGTGTCGGATATCGTTGATCATGTCAACAGCAAGGGACAGCAGGTCAAGCGCTACCGTGTGTCCATGGCGGCTGAGGCTTTTCTTTGCGTCAGCTACGAGAACTACCATGTCAAGTTCACGGAAATGGTGAACGACTGGGAAAGTGGAACGAAGCGCCCTGAAAAGTATTACAACAGGTTCCCAGTGTACACGGAGCCTGACAATGGGCAGAAACCTTTGTCTGGATTTAATTATGAAGGTCTCAGTCGCTTCATGGCATTGAAGAAGAAGATCAAGCGCAACCGTAAGAATGACTTTGTGACCACTGCTGGTAAACCTCCACGTCCGGAAGGCGAGCTTGAAGTCTTGCACGTTTTACAAGAACAAGATCCTGTCACTGCTGGCCTTGTTCCTAAGTCGAGGAAGAAAAAGCGCAAGGCCAAGGCCAAGGCTCCACCCAAGGAGTCTGTCATCGGAGAGTCTGATGATGAAGAGGTTGACAATGACGACGACGAGTCTGACGATGACAGCAGCTCCAGTGGCAGCTCCAATAGCAGCTCCACAGCCTGTTTCGATACTCCGGTGAACAAGAATTAAACAAGTCTCCCACGTCCACCTTTCATGGCTTCTTTCAGAGGTGCCTGCAAGTGTTGCCTTCTTTCAGGCTGCTGTTACTTCAGGTTGTTGCCTCCGCCATCAATGCATTAGTTTCCGGTTGTTGCTTGCATCATCGATATGCAAGTAGTTTCAACAGATATATATATACCTTAATAGTGATTTGTGTTAGTAGTCGCTAAACAAAAGGCTCCGCCCATTCATATGTATGGTTACACAAACACTGTAGGCAATAAAAAAGATTTTCAACCTTGTTTCATTGCTTACACACAACACAAGACTTAGAGAAACAGAAGCCCTTAGTACAATGAAACACACACATAGTAGAAGCACAGTAACATCCATGCATCAAATATATATTTGTTGAACATGCCAGTCATTCAGTGACGTTCGTATCTTGCAACCAGCTATACCTAACTCACCGATATATATCTAATTTCACAGTAGGGGACACAAACCTTTGTGACCCAATGTTCAGTACATATACTACCCGCTTCTGACGCAGCGCAGCAGTTGTGCAACAGGTATAACTTCAACCCGGTTGCAATGTACAGTGACACTTGGCCATGCAAAGCCGACTATTGGTCCAATATAATGGGCCCAAATCAGCCAATCCAAGGCCGGCTGGGCCTCTTCCACTTCATTCAGCGCATCACGAGAACCCTCCGGAATAAGCATATTGATTATGGTGTGGCAACAACAAGTCTCTTGAAGGCCATTTACTTTTACAACAAAGACGATTATGAGAACCTCCTTCGAGCGTTGACAGCTGGTACTATGGGAGGGCGCAAGTACAGTGTTGAGGACATAACCAACATGCAAGCAAATGGAGTCTTTCGATCCCGGTATCAAAAGTACTTACGTAAAGAGATTCATCACCCTGAAACTTTAAGGAACAACTTGGATCACTGGTTTGACCGCTTCAAGTGCACTTCAGTGACAGCAGGAGCCCGACCGGCCCAGGGAAGACTGGATCCGAGGTCACAACAGACGTTGTTTACAAGTGAAACAAGGGATGCTTGGTCGAACTGCAGAGACAAGAGTGAGCACTTGCAGGATCCTCTGCCACTGGACCAAATGTACAGGACAATACTGCCCAATCCAAATGCTGAGCACGGACTCAAAGAATACTGGTCGCACAGAGGAGAGTCTCGTCTTGAGCAGTTCCACTTGATGCTTGCACACTTTGCTAATCATGGAATGAAAAGTTCTCTTGCTGACATCCTTAATCTTGAGGGGACCGCCCGGTACAATATGATGATCCGGGAGAAAATAAGACTGTCTCTTGCAAATGATATTGATGCCCTCTTAGAAAGGAAAAAGCTGCCAGCAGCATGGGAAGGAGTGATACCGTACTTTAATCATTCGAGGCTGGCATGGGTTAACAGCTTGGCTGTGGCGGCAGGAGCAACGACAATGCCTTTCAAACATGTCGAAAAGTTGGCAAAACATACAGGTGAGAGATTCTTTTCTGAATATATTACTTGGATGAATGAAGTGAAACCGAAGTACAATGATCAAGAGAGGTGTTTGTGCACGCAGTGTGTGGTGCAGCAGCGGCCGTTAACCAACATACTTGCACAGATGCACTCGCCAACAGCCTCTGTGGTGGTCCTGTCAGTTGAAAATTCCCCCGAAATAATAATCCTACCGGATAACTCGCCAACACCAGAGAGCAACGACAACTTTGAGCCAGGCGATGATAATGAGGTCACTGTGCTTAATGCAATTAACGCATTAACTCCTTTGCCCATACAACAACCACCAGTGGTCGTAACCCAACAACAACACCAACCACAGCGACAGCAACAGCAACAACAATTCCACCGTGATAGTACCATGGTGGTGTCAATTGCACCAGCGCCCCCATTTTGTCAACCACTTCTTAATTATCCCTTCCCTCATTCCTTTCCCCCATGGATAGCCAACAACAACATACCAATACCACCTCCACAGACACCTGCCTTCTGTTGTATGGACTATATGATCTGGAGAAACAGGCCCGGAGGTAGTAAGGGTCGACCAAAACATGACAAGCCCTGTCGAGACAGAACAGGGCAGGAGATCAATCTCAGGTTACAGCTGAGCCAAAACCCAACGGGACGATATATTTGACAAAATTACTTAATTCTTATTCATGTCTTTCTTGGCTATCTATCTAAGTCTGTATCGTCTTGTAGTGTCTTATTGGCCTTGTGTATGCTC
>JAVCKV010568685.1:0-10252 GCA_032274145.1 Herpochondria borealis | reverse complement strand
CTTTTTTGTTTTTTGGTTGGTAGGGCTAAGTGGGTTTCTGATATCTTACTGAAAAAGTTGTAATCTTGCTAGAATCCTCGATAGATTTCAGATTATGTATAGATTTCGTGTTGATATTTCCTGGTTTCGGTAAATGGTATTCTTGTATGACGATTGTTGGGAAGAGTCATAAGTTTGTCTCAGATCTACTATGATTCTTGAAGCTGCTCCGATCATACTTCAAGAGTTCTTGTGCATTTTTCCCCTGGCTCTCTTTCTATCAGCTTGTGATTGTAAATTGTGCTCGTGATTGGTTTTAAGCTGTTGAGACGGCGTTGGCACCGTGTCCTAATTTGAGAGTGGTCAACTTGATCATCTGGGGTAGTTATGGCCCCCTTTTCCGTTGCCAGACGGTTTACTGCTTATTTCTCTACTGGAATCTTGTAGTTCATATTTTAAATTGGTTTCTTCTTCTGTGGTGTTTCTGATTTGTGATATGATTTGAGTAATTTTGTTCGAATAACCCGTATCCCTGTTTATCTTTCTTGGAGTTTCTGAGATCTGGGACAAAAACGGGTGTCATCATTATTCAACAGACAGACAGTACGAAGGACACAGTCTTGAGAGAGTCGTTGCAAAGAAGCAACCTGGAGCATTGTCCTGTCCATTCGATCAGCTGCAAACTCATCTACACAATATAAGTATGGCGAACAATGGTGGACGACAAGGTGGTGGTGGTGGCAATGGTCAAATGAATGAGCATGTCGAGTTTACAGTCAAGGTAAGTCTTGCGGGTGGATCAGTCGTTTTAGTGGCTGTCGTAGGGTCAGTACCAGGAGCTCTGTAGGATTCAAAACCAACGATGGAAAATTCCAGAGGGAAAAACTCTTTTGGATCCTTTCTTCTCCTCTCCTCTCTCGTCTAACCCCTGTCTCATGGTTGATTGTTATATGCATGTACAACAGGCAGAAGAAGATTTGTACTTGACTGGTAGTGAAAATACGATTCGTCGAGTAACGGCAGACACGAATTACTCTTGTTTGATGCTCAAATCGCAGCGTTTCTCGTCTCTCTTTCGTCACTACGCCAAGTATCACGGTCTTCGAAAAGACGACTTGGATTATTACTTTGTCAATCCACTGGAAAACGAGGATACCCCCGAATCGGTACAGTTGCAACGCGGGGACACTATCATGGTGCGCAAGAAGCGCAAAGCGGAACCACCCGAACCAGCCTCCAATGACGATGAATTCTTCAAGGATTTGAAGGACTTGTTGGACGATGAGGAGCACATGGATGCAACCTTTTCAGTACCAGCCGACGGGGGGGATGTCGTGGAGATTCGTGCCCACAAGGCGATTCTCACGGCGCGCGGGGAATACTTTAAGGCGCTCTTTCGTAAATCGGAAGGAGCCTTTCGTGAGTCTGTGGAGGGAACGATTGCGGTGGATGCCGTCTTTACGCCGTTGCATGTTCGGTACTGTTTGGAGTTTTTGTATACGAATCGTATATCATCCATCAAGACCATTTCGACGGATGATTTGTTGTGCCTGTTGAGTCTATCGGACAAGTGGTGTCTGCGTGACTTGAAGCGACTGGTGGAGCATGAGTTGATTCGTCATCACATGGAGGTGACAACCGTGGCGCGCATGTACTGTGCGACAGAAGACTTTCATGCGCACCGTCTCTCCAAGGCGTGCATTGATTTCATCATGGCGAATATTCGACAAGTGACGGGGAACGCGACCTTTCAGGAGGAAATGAAGAATTATCCTCACTTGTGCATTCCTGTCCTCAAGGCGGCTGCCGACTTGATTCCAGAAGGACCTGTTCATAAGAAGCAACGAACAGACCCCAACACTCCCAGTATTTCATCTCCAGTTCCAGATTCGGATCCGTGAGGATGCTACACGTATCTAAATCCTGAGTCTTGCTTACTGTTGACTGAGTAGTCTATGATGTTAGCTTACAAGTAGAATCGACATCTAGTTACATCATATTATAGAACTGCGATAGCCTTCTTACCTGGCTCTGTCGTTGCATTCGACGGTTTTCGACATCTCCTCTACTCATGGCCAGATCTACCAGATCTTCTGTAGCGTCTCGCGCTTGCTTGACACGAAAGGATATAACAAAGCTCGCTCAAGCGAGGCGATTGCTGTAGCTTACGGCACCTGGCTGTCGACGGTTCTCGACAACTCCTCTAATCATGATTGCGATCTGGCAGATCTTCTGTAGCGAAGCTTGCTTGACACGATGAAAGGATATAACAAAGCTCGCTCAAGCGAGGCGTACGTACGAGACGATTGCTGCTTATAACATGGAATACCGTTGGGTGAGGCGACTATTTCACGACTGCATCATCGTAACGCAGCTCCGTCACAACAAGTAGGCGTAGTACGAGTCGATTGCTGCCTAGTAGCAGCAACAGCAAGACTATCCCACTGGGTGGTGGTGATCAGCCGACTATCTACGTATTTCATGTCACAATTATTATTATAGTCAGCAGCTCTCCAGGAGGTCTTATGCTGTGCCATGATGATGGAGCACAGACTTGGTGGTGGGGTACTAGCTCTACTAGATGCAGTCTAGCTACTTTGAGTGTCGTCATGCTAGTGTATATCTGCTGTGGTTTGACCCCAGTTCTACATTACAACCAATACAGGAAGTCTTGGGGGCTAACCTGAGAAGCAACAGGCACCGTCCTCAGGTCTACGATCAACAATGTGCCAGATCTTGACAACATATTGTAGTAGTAGCTCGTGATACCATGTGCTGTAGTGTGAGCTGTTCTCGCCGAAAAGGACACTGCTAGGATGACCGTGCCAGCAAGAGATGAGCAGGATGGTTCTGTTAGAGATTTATCCCTACTGTACCAAACGCGACATCTCTACAGGTTGTACATGTAACTCTACTCTCGGAGAGGAAGAGGAGTCTACGAACAGCCTTGGGGTTGGTCGACTGAGCGCGTTTATGATACAACCAATTATTTAGCCTGTAGTTTTGTCGCGCACTTCTCTCCGCTAGCTAAGTAGAGCTAATAGTAGAGCAACCTACCAGATCTGTAAGAAGGAACCAGACACGAGATGATGAAGGAGCCTATAGTCGATCCGTAGTCTCTCTCTCTTCCGTACATGTACAGCGACTATGGCACATACGGCCAGCACAAGTCTTCTGATAGCGTCAGATGTCTCCATATTCATACGGCGGTATTGTGAGCATTTCGCCAAAAATGACTTGCTCGTATGACCCAGGCAAGAGATGAGGAGCAGGTGCTGGATACCTTGAGATTTATCCCTGACGATCTCTAGAGGAGCAAGTTGCAGCAGCTTCATGCAGAAAGGTGAGAGTGACACCCTCACCGTTTAGTGTCCTGCTTGGTGGTTTCCTGCTTGGTGATGACCGCTCACTCAGGCTCATATCCCTGTCTGATCTAAGAGACTCTCTACCTGACATGGAAGGCACGACGACGAGACGACGAAGGAACCTACTGATATCTAGACTAGTCGGGCCGCTAGTCTCGCTTCGTGTAGCGACGACCAAGACAAGTCTACTTTCATCCGATACAGGTTACGAGATTTGTCCATACGGTATTGTGAATTGACGGATGACCCCACGATCAGGTGCTGGATATCCATCCTGTTGAGATTTATCCCTGAGCAGTCGTAGACTAGTGGACATGTAGCTCCTCTCTCTAGGAGATTCATGAAGAGAAGTGAGCGCGTACCCTGTCTCTCTAGCTAGAGTAGGTTTACTGCTTGCTCAATAGGCTCATCGCGCACCCACGACTTAACCGATGCTGCTACGTGATACTGGCGCTAGGAACCATGTCTTAGATTACCAAGTAAGTATTGTAAATAATATGAAAGCGGTTGGGCGCTAAGTAGTATATTTACAGTAGTCTTCGACGGTCGTCAGAGTCGTAGTGCTAGACCCCAACTCGGCCTCGTTTCATACGACACTGTCCTCAAAGCCTCGTCGCGTCGTCGTAGGAACTCGTTGAGGAGATGGCACGTAATCATTGCGCAATATGACTCGTGATCCGCGAAAATCCGAATGTCGTGTAATGGGTTCTTCGTCCGACTTGACAATGGTAATCTCCACGTCGTACAGAAAGAAACTCATAATCATCACGAGCGTGAGCAACAAAAAGTCGACCAGCGATCGGTAAATGTCCATCGTGAGTTGTGTGCAGATGGAAACATATGTTTGTTGTTTCGGGGGTGAATCGTAGTCAAAATCGTGTTGTGAAGCATCGAATAGTGCCTGTGATTCAGTAATGTTGATGTGAATTTGTTGAGGAATCGGGGGGTCCAGTTGCGGGGCTGGAGGGGGCGTTGCGGGGGCTGCAGGAGGAAGGTCGAAATCTTGCCGTCTTGCAGGAGCTAAATACGCTGCTCTGTGTCTCCGTCTTGGGTTTGAATTGACAACACACATTGTATATTTCTTTGTTCAATCGAGTGTAGATTGAAAGTCGAGTATTATAAAGAGAATGAATGAATGGAAGAATGAGAGATGATTGATATTGATTCAAGCGAAGGTAAGAGTCGTTGAGCTTCCGAACAAAAATTTTGACGCTCGCTGTTCTGTGTGCTTTGCTACGCAGGAACGTTCGTCTGATTTCCTTGACTTGATTGATTGATTCGTTTTTCTCATCAAGCGACATGTCCGTATTCACGCAAACTAGCTTGCAGCGGACGATCGAGGTTCAAACATGTCGAATCTACAGTATTCCACGTGGGAAGTACTTCTCAGAAGGTATCCAGAGTTCGCATGAGGTCATCATGTGGTATCCAGGATTCTTGAAGGGCTTGTATCGATAAAAATTTCATTCCCTTACGTGGTTAAAATTAGATAGTACTACCCTAGCCAGAAAGCTGCCCCGCATATCCAGAATGTCTTGCTGTCCAGTCAAATGTCACTTGTAAAACATTTATAAATGTCGTGTCAGAAGTTTTATCAAGACACCCTATACTATATATAAAATAGTGAAAGTTGTTCAAAGAGGACAGCGTTTCGGATACCTTCAAGGCACTGGATGAACTGTACATTTATGCATCTCGTTTCCCAAAGTGTTTCTTTCTGTTATGTAACTAAAGACATTATTTTGAATATTGGTATACTATTTTTATTTTTACTGCCAATTTTGGCGGTCGGGTCTGCCTCAAGACCCCCCTCGTGTCATAATGCTTTGGGCCTATTTGTACGACCGAACAATTTAGCCATACTAATGTTTCAGAGTACAGGTTTCCATTCCAGCTGGCGGGATTTGGGGGGTCATGTGAAAAAAGCAGCCGAGGAGGCACGAAACAAGACCAATACACAAAGCGCGCGCTTTAATTAACCACACGACTGACTCAATTTGAAAATCAGCAACACACATGGCTGAGGCCAACCAACAGCTTACTCCCCACGCCTCTCTTAGAATATGACGCACACATGCGACAGAACATCCTTCCTGTATTCTGAGATTGTGCGACGGGATGCGAAGCGTACTTGTAACAAGACTATGAGAGAGGCTCTAGAGTAGCGTCGTCGGGGAAGCCGTGGGATCTGGCGAACTGTAATTGTCGTTGGCCCTATCGTCGTCGTCCGTGTCCTTGATACAAGAACATACGTATGTTCTTGCTTGATATAGGGAAAGGGACTACACGTGAGGTGCTGGCTTCGGCGCACTTACTTGGACGTTAGTGACCCCATAAACTTGAATGCCAACAAGTACACGTGTACTTGCACGATCAAGACCGTTACCCCGACTCACTCGGCCATTTTTAGTGTTTCAGAGCCTCAAATGGAATTTTGATATGGATACCACAGCGCAAGCAAGCCCCCTGCATCTGATGGCGCATTCATTCTCTACGGTTGACGACATCGAAAGTGATAATGCCGTCTGTTGTGCAGGGTTGGCCTGATATGTGACAACAGTCACAACCTTGAATATCTTGGCTTCCATCAAGATAAATTTGGGTGGTGGACTGTTCACACAATAATTCAGTTGGGATCGAATCGACCTCAATGGTGCTACTACAGGACACCCTCAGCTCCTCGAGCTGAGTCAATTCCAGGAGTCCTGGTACAGAGCCCGTCAATTCGGTGGCCGTGAGGTCAATTACTCTCAGATGAGAGCAACGCAGCAACTCAGACGGAATTGTCCCAGTGATTGGCCCAGATAGTCTCAGGTAGTCCAGCTGAGAGCAAAGCCCCAGTTCCGATGGTATAGTGCCCGATAGATACGACTGCGCAATTTGGAATGTGGCTGTTACACATCCAGGTTGAAATTTGTGAGTTGCATTTGAACAATCATCCTAAACAACAACAGAGAAGCAGCACTTACTCAAATTCGTCAGCTGACCAACCGTGGTGGGTATGGTCCCAGTCAAACCAAAGCTACCAAATCGAAGAAATTCTGTGTATGGAGAGAAGAGTGAGACACCATCATCTCGCGGAGAAGCTAAGAGCTGCAGAAATCATACTTACCGAGTCTGCTCAAGCTTCCGATCGACTCTGGAATGCTTCCAGTAAGTGTAGTGTCTTGGATATTCAAATGCTTTAGGTTACTCAAGGAAGGAAGCCACGCGGACAGGTCTCCGTAGAGAGCAACTCTGTCCAGATCCAGCTCCTCCAGCACCTCCAGCACCTGCAAGCTATCGGTGGTGCCTGTGAGGTGGGTTCGTGCCAAACACAACTGCGTAAGATTCACGAGGCCCTGCAGCGCTGGAATGGAGCCAGTGAGGCGGTTGCCGCTCAAGATAACCCGCCGTAGGTTGGTCTTGTCTCCAAGACTGGCTGGAAGGGTGCCGGTCAGTTCGTTGTCGTCGAGCAGCAGGCTCTCTAACAAAGAAAAAGTACGGGTGGTGAGCTCACTCGCATTCTACTACGTGCTATACGGGAGAGATAACGAGAGATCACCACTTACCTAGGCTGGGCAAGGACCACACCTCGTTTGGAATCGTGCCGTAAATCTCATTGCCAGCGAGGTCCAACATTCTCAGAGTCGACAGAAGACCAAGGCTGGTCTCAAGTGATCCATGCATGGTGTTTTGAGTGAGATTCAAGGATCGGATGGTTTTGCTTTCACTGTCGCACTCGACACCATACCAAGTGCAGACAGAGTCGCCTCTCAACCAATTCGTTTGATTCTTCCAATCAGCTCCCCCCATGGAAGCGTAAAATAGAGCAAGCGCAAAGCGATCAATGACTCCTTGACTAACTGAGAAGCCAGTTTCGTGACTGATATCCCTTGCTAACCAAGTCAGAGCAACGTTTGCCGGATCATCGCACCATGTGCTCGCCTCCTCATTCCTCACGTATCTGTCAAAAGGATCAGAATTCTTTAGGAAGTCATAAGCTTCCTGAACAGGGGATGCACCAAAGGCCTCCTCTCCCCAGCAGCGACATTGCAGAAAGGGGTCCACCTCATTGCTACAGTCACTGCCATCACTGTCAGTTGTTTCACCTGCTGATGACATGACGACTGCAGTCACAACACCTCCAGCGATAATGACACTGACGAGCACGAGCGTGACGAGTATATGCCATTTCGTCTTGTACCAAGGAGCGGGCTTTCTTCCTCGACCAAGAATGAAATCATCGAGGCTGTCAACGTTGGCCCGGCGAGTCCCCGGAGGTATAACCGCAACGTCAGCGCTTAAGGGGGCCCGGTGCTGGCCTAGAGGTACAATAAATTCATCTTCCATTCTTTCTTGCTGCCCCGGCAACACCCTACGTTCTTGTTGTGAATTAGTAAAGAAGCGTGAGTTTTCCATTGGAGCATGCAGTTGCATGCCTCCTTGTTCTTCCACCGCCCCTTCTCGTTCTCGTAAAGTAATGGCGTAGGCCCCAGGGGTTTCAGCAGCAGAATCATCACTCTCCTCACCCTCAGACACGGGACGTTCCAAACTTCGCTTCGCCTCGAGAGTACTGCCACCATGGGCGGTAGCAACCCTTCTCTCAATCCGCCAAAGTGATCGACCCAAAGCGTTCATTGCCAAAATCTGCAGTAACGTGTAGGGTAACTTCGTGTTTGTCGACGCGGCGACAGTGTGCTTGTTTACAATTTATGCTGTTGTGTTTTAGTTGCCTTTACAGGTCGCTGGGAAGGTTCAATACCACTTTAACATGCATGCCACATGTGCAATAAATACTCCAATAGTTCTGTATTTATATATAAATTGGCCAAAATGTCAATATTCCAACAAGATTTATTGATCGTGAAGAATCCAGACAGTGCTACTGGATGTTGGTTTGTTCATTACCGCTAGCTTCTTCCATCTCTTCCAGATGCTCTGGAGCTTGTGCGATAACAGGAATAGCGGGTATCTGCAATACACGTGTGTCTATGTAGTCATACATTACGATGACTGCGCAAACGACTGGCTTCTTTTTGCGTACGATACGGCTGCCACTTAAGGAGTCTACTCGTAGTCCACTTTCTAGAAAGAAAGAATCCAGCGCATTACGACCTCGCACTCTCAGAGTGCAGTGCGTCGTAGTAGTGGTGGAAGCATAGCGCCTTTTCATTGTCACACGACGTCTGTCTACACCAGGTATCTCTAGTTGTGGCGCAGAGTTGCACGCCATCTACAACTCTTCTAGCAATGTAGTCTAGCATCCATGCACCGCATAGGCTGCCGACTCTCCAAGTTGCCAAGATGTGCGATGCGTTAGTAAAGAAAGTCGCGTTCTAAACGGTGTTATTGGGCGCGTCCTGAAAAACTGTGTGTGTATGGTGTGTCTCTCAAACAACCAAAGACCAGATGCTAAGTAGTCGTGGCACAATGCGTTATAAGTTCTTCGTGGCCAGCTTGGGGCTAGCTTTGTTGGGCGTATATTTGCAGTAAGGGTCGCGAAAAAGTCTCGTCGATATCTGTTTATCAATAGGCAACAAGCTGCGATCGAGAATTCTCATGTTAGCCCTCACGACATGGCCTCAGATCTGGCTCACAACAATCACAATTTGCGGGGCCATGTGGTTTACTGAGGTCGGTAAAGATAGTCGTGAAGTGGCTACATATTCCATCCGGAAATGGTTCAGTGATATCTGTGCACGTCACCTGCAATTGTTCCAGATTCGATAGGCTTGCCAATGTTGAAGGCAAAGTCCCCGTGATGCCGCTATTAGCAAGCATAAGCTGACGCAATTGAGTGCAACGACCTAGTTCCGATGGAATAGTTCCAACCACGCGGGACCCGCGTAAGTCCAAACGAGCTGTTCCAGTTTTGAATCAAACGTTAGCATGCACTCTTAGCGTTCATTTTCACCGTTTCAACCCAAGAAACTTACTCAAGCTTGCCAAGTTGCCCAAAGATGTCGGTATTGTTCCAGTGAGGTACATAACACCCATTGCCAATTCTTCTACAAAACCGTGCCACTGTGAGTACGCTGAGTTGATGAATAACCGCCACAAGCTTTCGGAGAACTTACCAAGCGAAGTCATCTCTCCCATGGACTCTGGAATGATCCCTGACATACTTGTTCCCACAAAATACAGTTTTCTGAGATTCGTCATCGAAGCGATCGAGGGCGGAAGGGCTCCTGTCACCTGAGCTAACTGTTGCAGGTTTAACACCTCAAGCGCAGTGAGATGATCCAGGTCCTCTGTTGGGAAGGCACCACGCATCAGTGTTTCTGATAAATCAAACTCGACCAGATGAGACATTCTGGTTAGCAGGGGAAGCGCCCCACTGATTGAGTTCCTGAACAGCGATAATCGCCTCAGCGAGGATGCGTGTTCGGCTAGGCTACTTGGTAGAGATCCAACAAGGTAGTTGTCCCCTAACAAGAGATCCTCTGGAGAGTATAAAGAATGGTTTGTGAGGCTCTTCCGAACAAAATCCATGGAAATCACCTTCATTCAATGTACATACCTAGCTCCCCCAAGTTCCACACTTCGGCCGGAATCGACCCGCTGATGGAGTTGTAGCTGAGATTCAGCTTTTTAAGCCCCGTCAACAATCCAAGGCTACTTTCGAGGGTTCCCCCGACATTGTTGATACTCAACTTGATGGACTTGATGGTCTGCCCATTCGTTTCACACTTGATGCCATACCACGAACATTCTGGGGTATGTGTTAGCCATCCTGCTTTTTCCTGCCACCCTGCCCCACCCATGGCTGCATATGCAACCAAAAGAGCATACCTATTCACAAGGCTCTCAAGTCCCCAATCGTATCCGTCGTTGACTTCCAGGGCAAGCCATAAAAGCGCAAGATTGGCAGGATCATGGCATGAGGTGATTTCAAGACCTCTAGGAAGGAACGACTGCAGAGGATC
>JAVCKV010568675.1:0-10254 GCA_032274145.1 Herpochondria borealis | reverse complement strand
GGGCGGACTGATTTGCTCGTCCTGCACGACAATTTGCACGACGAACAAGGTCCGGAAGGCATTCCACTACCAGAGGGTCCCTTTGGCAAGTCCATTACCAAAGTCATGCGTGCTGAAACACAGCCTCCAGTGATACGGAAACCATTGCAGTTTGTATCGATTCTGCATGCCACCAAACTTGCCGATGGTTACTTGATTGTATCGCGAGCCGTCACGCAAGCATCCGAAGCGTCGTCGTCGTCATCACATGATTCGATACTGAGTTCTGAAATTCTAATGGGTGTCAATGTCATTCGTGAAATTGAGGGAGAACCCAACAAGTGTCTCATGATAAACGTCAATCATATTCGGACTCCCATGGTACCACTCTTTGTGGCACGACGCATTGCACTGTCGGCAGCACCTGGCTTTATACATGATTTGAATACATTGTGTTAGAAGAAGGCTGCAGCTCTCCTCGGAGAGTGAGTCATGACTTACACATGACTGCTTTTGTTGCGAGAGAGGGGAAGAGACCATTCATCCATTCATCTTGTGGTTGAGAAATACAGCGACAAGAATGAAACTACTTTTGAGAGAGAGAGAGAGAGAGATGCGTTGCATGCATTTAGAAGATGAGAGAAAAAGACGACGAGAGAGAGAGAGAAAGAGCGATGACTGAAAGAGAGAAAAAGGGGTGGAAGTAACGTGAGAGAGCAAGCATCCAACATACATTGCATACGAAGACTAGATCTAAATAGATTTTGATTTCTACATACACATGTCGTTTGCGCCTTATAATACAGCAAGGGTAGAGTTCAGACGTTGCATAATAATAGCCTCTTATCAGGTACCTGGGTATTTATATTATAACCAACCATGCATACCCAGCTGAACGTGGCTGCAGTAGCATAGCAGTTTGACTCGGCCATTTTTTGGACCACACGTAGCATTCATTGTATTATTAGCGTATCTTGTCTTTATATATGTGAACCGTTCACCTCCTCCTCTCGTGTGCTCATGGCATGGGGGGGCTATTATTATTGTCGTTGCTGCTGTCGTTGTTGTTGTTTGGATAGTTGTACTACTTGCCGCGCCGTCCCCTCCACTTGTTCCTTGAGAAACTTGTACGTTTTCTTGGCAGCCGCATCTTGTTGCTGCTCCATGGTAATACTGGAGGTTCCCACAAATTTGGGATCCCCCGGTTCAATCGATGCAAACCAGGAATGCGCTGCACCAATGACATTGGCACACACCGTGGTGCGTTGTGGAAAGTCTTTGGTGAATTCGGCAAAGGATGCATCGTCCATGCGACAGAGGGCATCGTTGGATCCCTGCAATACTAGTATTGGTAAATGTTTATACGACGACAAGTCCGTCCGTGTATTCAAAAAGTTTGCCGATGCCCACATGATGCAGGCATCAAAATGTGGTGCGACTGCCATGGCGGCAAACGATCCCAAGGAATGACCACCGACGGACCAAAGTAACTTTCGATTCTTTGCTTTTGTTTGTTGTTGTAATAGAGTTTTCACGTGCGATTGGACTTTCAGCAGCCGTCGCAGGTCAGCACCCAACCGTGTTGTGGCCATGCGACAGGGTTCCATGGATAACGTCACGACGCAAACACCGAGATCTGCTAATTTGGCTGCTACTTGAGAGTAAGCCGTATGATCAATCAGTGCACCTGGAATCCACAGCAGTACATGACATACTCGTTGTTGTTGCTCAGCTCCTTCTTCTGCGACGTCTTCTTCTTCGTCTTCTATTGTCGTTGGCAAAAATACATTGTATCGTCCACAGGGAATGCAAGTCTTGGCGTCAATTCGTTCTTGCAGACAGTCGCGTGCACACGGAAGAGCGTCTTTGCGTCCTCGATGCCAGGATTCTGCCGTTTGGACCAGTTGTTGTACAGGGTGCACTACACCACGATGCAAGTGCGCCAGGGACCACGGGGATAGCAGTGAAACGTGCCAGGGAAGTAGCTGTGATAGGAGAACGATATACAGGGGAACGGCAAGAGCAAGGAGAGATTGTACCACGGATTTGATGTGAAATTCAGTAAATGGAGAGTCCTGGAGTTGATGCATGACACCCCACCATGTTTTGGGAGAAAACAGGAGACAGCGATCGTACCAAGTCATTTCGTTCAACGGCGATTGTTTTACGACATTGGGACGAGGTACCATGGTGCTGAATGGAAAGAGGTGATCGTGTGCTGTGTCGTTGCTGTTGCTTCGGGTTATGTTACCTTGATGCGAGCGTGTCCATCAAGATGAACGGCTGCCAATGAACAAGCAAGATCATTGTCGACAACCTTCTTCGTTCCATCTACTGGTCTACTGACACTAGTATACTGACACTAGTATACTGACACTGGTATACTGACACTGGTACACCGACTACTGTCTACTGGTATTGATTTTGGGCAAAATCCAACGTGATGTCTTCCACAATGACAGCTCGCTGCAAGTGCTCGTTCTCTCGTTCATTGCAGTATCAATCGCCAGCGTGTGACGTATCCTCTCCCTCTACTTCATTTATAGAAACTAGCAAGCCTCTTAGAGGAGCAATCAGCAAGAATGAGTAACGAAAAGAGCAGCAAAAAGCCAACGTCATCCATAGATCCCAATCTTAAGCGACTCATTCTCGTCTCGGTTCACTTGGCTTGTTTGGCAGTCTACCTCATTCCCATCTTGACTCACAAGTATCCAGGAACTCCCGTGTTGGACGAATTTCACATTGCCTCGGACGACAACAAGGATGTCCTTGGAACATCTTCTTTGAAGGATGTCTTTATGAATGATTATTGGGGTCGCGGCATGAATACCGATTCCAGTCACAAATCATGGCGACCTCTTACGATTCTCTCCTTTCGATGGCTCAAGGGTGGAGGTTTCTTTGGATACACTCTCACGACGCATCGCATGGTGAATGCTCTGGCACATGCTGCTACCGGAGAATGTGTCTCGATTTTGGCCGTGCGCATCTTTTCGCATCTGCCCTCCTCGCAATCCTTATTCCTCCAATGCCTCGTCAAGCTCCTCTTTTGCCTTCATCCGACCCATGTGGAAGTGACAGCGAATGCCGCCAATCGACCGCACTTGTTTGCCGTCCTGGTCAGTGTCGTCTTGTGCGACCCACAATTGCATATCCTTACAGTCATGGTGATGCAAATTGTGGGGCTGCTGTGCAGTGAAACGTTTATATTTCAAATGCCAGCAGTATGCATTACTCTGACGTTGATTCAGTGGAGGCAGACTTCCAAAGGAGATAATACCCTTTCGACGCTTTTCTCGTCCCTCGTAACGTTGCTACCTCGCCACTTTCTCCTCTTTGTCATGTCCATCTCCTACCTTGTCTTTCGTCATTTCATGGACTGGTTGTCCATCCCCGAAGGCTTGATTCGACCAGCCGAGAACCCATTCTTTCCACTCACTGGTTCGGCGCGGGTTCGCAACTATGCCTACGTAACAGCCATTCACTTGTTCAAATCTTGGAATCTCGACTTTATTGGATTCTCTCATGAGTATGGCTTTGAATGCATTCGACGGCTCTCGAAATGGACGGATCCACGATTTGGAGTCGTCTTGTTGACTGTGGCAATCATGGTGTATGCCATGAAAAAGTGCAGCAATAGCATGCATGCCGTGGGATTGTTGCTCTTTCACGTGTCTTGGATGATTACACTCTTTCCCATTTCGGGCATTGTCAAGGTGGGGACCTTTATTGCCGATCGTATCGTGGTGGCATCGACTGTGTCTGTCAGTATCCTGGCAGGATATTACATGATGGAATGGATGATGACGACGACTACTACTACTCCTCAAAAGAAGGGATCGAACAAACAGCTGTCTGTACATCCACTCAAGACGACTGTCATTGTCGGACTCTTGAGCTTCATGTGGTGGCGCGTGCATCATCGTTCCTTGGATTGGATGGATTCCTATCCCCTCTTGGCCTCCTCCCTCCGCACCTGTCCTCGCAGCGCCAAGTCTCATTTGGAAATTTCCAAAGTCTATTCCGGTCTCGATCCCGCCCTCTTTGACCTGGATCGTTCTCTGTATCACTTGGAAATGGCGGAATCCATTGATGCCACTTATTGTGACGTCCATCAACAATTCTATTCCATTTTCATTCAACAGCAACGTCTCTTGGAATTTGAAGAACGATTGGCCAAGGCCATTGTATGTCCCTTTTCCATGCACGGTGCGTCGGAAATGTGGCAACGTTATTGGCCCGTCTTGCTCAAGGACGGCGAGGGTGGTGACGCGAAAGCACGCATGCAATATTATCAATCCAAAATTGAAGCGGCAGTGGAACAAGAAACAGCAGCAGTTGCGCAGGGGAAACCACAATGGATGGGGGCCACGTTGAATTTGGAGGACAAGGAAGATAAACTGTAGTAAGTTAGTAGTGACGATATACACAACACACACACACGTACACACGGAAATCGCTAGAGAAGAAGCGCGCTAGTGATGATCGAGCGTCGAGTAGAATGAATTCACTCATATCATAAAATGCATTGTACTACTATATGACTGACATGCGTGTAGGACTGGTTCTTCCTGATTGTTTTCCCATGATTTTCTCAACGGGCAGCACCGCCGAGGCCAAAGAAGAAGAGAACCAAGTTCTTACGACGGACGGTCAAGTTGACAACGACCGTATGATCCAATCTTGGATCATTGGTATGATCCAAGCTTGGATCATTGTCCACAGAATGGATTGTCTAAATCGCTTCTTCCGAAAGATTGTCGAGAGTCGTCTTAATTGGTGATGATTGGAGTGTCTGCTACTGAAAGGCCCAATTCCTCACGATTTGGAGTGTCCCCACGTCGATCACCGACCTCAATGATCGGCAAGCGAATGACCCCGCCCAACTTTGCAATTGATCGGATGAATATTGTAGCTGTGAGCACGCTCAATCATCGCTTGGGCACGGATGGCCGCACCAATTACGCCGTTTGGGCCACAGGCATTTTTCAACTGCTCTGTGATGTCGACGTTTGGAGGGTTGTCCGGATGCATCTTGGAGAGCTTTTAAAGAAGAGATCTATTTCAGTGGAACCGTGCGTGGCGTGGTGAGCAATGCGGCTGGCGTGAAAATCGTATGCCTATATATCCCAAAATCGCGATTTTGTAACGATGGCATACTCGGGTGAGTATGCCGACAGGGACTCCTCGAAATCGGACTGCCGCTAATCCTATGGCCAAAGTGCATGCGACCAATATAACTCCTTACCATGGTGAATGTGCAATGTATGGAGTAGGACAGGGAAAGTAATGTCTGATATTTTGAGGAAGTGGTGAGCACTCACTGCAACTCTCACGCAAAGTGCTCGAGACACTGGAGCCCTATAGAAAGCGGCGTGTCGACGACCAAGGCGGTACACATTTCAGAAGATGGCGATTTGACACAATTTCTCGGGTTGCTGGGCAGCTGTACGCCGAGATATATTCTTACTTGAAAGCGTCTTTCGGACAAGACAGCACATCAGCTTAGTAGTGAAGATTTCCTCGTCAATATGGGTTGCGAGGCTGCTCACAAATGTCCGTTGTGTCACAAGGCTTACGGGTTCCCTGCTGAAGCTGACGCTTCAACTAAAGTTGAATATTATGTTTGGTGTGGGCGCGTAGGCTGGAGCTTCGGAGCTTCGGAGCTTCTTCGTTTTGCACCCCAAGAGTGTAATCAAGACGACATCCTGCTGGCAAAGGAACTATTTGAAACTTTCGTACGAGGGGTTTCTGGATGCGTTTTGACCAATGATGTCAAGAAAGGATTCTCGAACAAGAACTGAGTGGTCAATATCTCCGGACATGGTCGGCACTCGTTGATGTGATCAAGTCGAAGGGTGAGACGCAGCAGATCAATGTGCCTGACCAAAACCAGCGCACATCGCCAGAGGGCGACTGATCAGCCCTATTGATCCATGGCTCGTGCTTTTGAGAACTGCGATAAACTACAGTGCCATTAAAGGCAACACGCTTATGCCTGTATGTACACCCGAGGTCGATGTTCACTACACAACCATTTTGGGCAAACTTCTAGTACGGACCATGGCCAGCTTCTGCTACAGTCGCTGGCAAGTTAGTTGTGGTACAACAACGGAACTCTACTTCTCAGAAACTGAGAAACAAGGGTATGGCGAGGAGGGTATGATTCATACCTGTCTTGTCGAAAGATCTGAGTTTGGAGCCTCAATAGCATTATGTGGAACGCGCGATGTGTGCCGTGGGCAGGTTTTGTGATGACGTCATATGTAGTTTTCTTCTAAGCTAATGATGTACGAGTAAAAATGTACAAGTTCGAGGTGATCAAATTTCGAGCACTAACATTGAATCAACATGGCGTTCGCAAACCTGAAACCGAGGACCCCACAACCACCGCAATCGTCGCTGTCACGCATCGTGGGGAACGATCCGAAAGAAGATGTACGCTGGTCTAACTTCTTTCGAACCTATGCTCCATCGCAAGAGGCCGCCATTCAGTCTCCGCAGAGAGAACGCCGAAGCCTGGGAGGAAAGGCAAGGCAACTGTTTAGAACTATATCCTCCTCATTCCGTACGTAGCCTGGGCGTAATGGAGACCAATCAACGCTCCCACCACAAACCCTCATGAGATTGATTGGTGTAGGAACCAAAAGGTACTATTGCAGGGATAGAAAGGTCTGCACTTCATCAAGGTCAATATCGCAGTTACGGACGTTGACATGCTTATCGATCGCAGTAGAGTTTATTCATTCTTATAATAAAGATCCCATCACATGTATCATGTAGCGCCAACAGAATTCCATTCTAGGCAGCCATGCATGCATTCGTGTGTATTCCTAAATCAACTTCCCCACTTCCCCCAATAATGCTCACGTTTCACCAACTGGTCGACGAGGTTATAGAAATGAGAGCAGGAGGAGCATCCGAGGCCGTAGTTTCGTTCTTGAACAAAAGTTTGGCCTCATTGCGACACTTGATCTGCAAGTCTTGCAAGACTCGGCGAATCGACGATGTTTCCGGAATGACATCCAACAATTCATCCAACTTTGCGACGTCCTTCCATCGTTCTTGAGAAGTGGGTCGCACTTCCCTTTTCCATGTTAAGACGGCTGGAGCAACTCGATTGGCACCAAAACATGGTCGGCGTCGTCGCTCTTGGTACAAGAGTTGATGGTGCAATTGTTGGAGTTGCACCACGACTTGATTGTACACGTGGGGTCGATTCGCAACTTGGTCCACGACAAAGCTCAAGAGCTGGACATCGTACTCATTTTGTTCTTGTCGTTTCAGAGCCTTGACACGTTGAACTTCATGATATTGCTGCATGTCCTTGGCCAACTCCTTTCCGAGAGCCGCCAATTTGACGCGATTGTTGGGTCGATCAGCCAGTGTCATCAAATGTGCCACGTGCTTGTAGTCCTTTACCAGTGCCGAAAATCCAGTTGGGGGCAGGGCTGGGACGAATTGTACCAAATGCCGGTGCTTGGGGATTTGGTAATTAGACTCCATCTCGTGATGAATCTGCTGAATCATCTTGACGACTTCATTGTGCATCGATGGACGATGCTGACAACAGGGCAAAATGATACCAACCAATTCCTTGGCATCAAGAGCACGGTCTTGAAAGGGCGTTGTAATGGAAATAAACGCCATAGTTGACGCAGAACGCGTGAACAAGGAAAACCGTGACATCGTGGACGACAACGAGGAAGGTGTTGTTGTTGTGTCGTCAGATGATGGGTGAAGGTTCTCTTCCATCATTTTGTGGTTTTGCCGTTCCAACGGAGTCTCTTCACACACAATGAGACACTTATATCAATGTATCAACCAACAAGAGGATTGTAGTCGTCGTTTACCCCTCCAATCGCAGAATTGGCAAGGTAACGCAGGACCCCAGGATGGCTGAACAGTTAAGTTTCCCAGATTATGGAAATTGTGGCACAAAGGCGGAGATGGGCGTGTGACATTCCGCGAAAATTGATAACTAACGACATTTTTGGCCTGCTGGATGCGCGTAGAGCACATAATCTGATAGTGAACTCACTCTCGCAGGATTCCCAAACTGAAACCAGTCTTGGCAATAGATCCGGGTGCTTTTCCGAAGCTATGTTCTCCCTTCCGCCAACAACACGTATACTCCCGCGTTTCCACGATCATAGTACGTGCCAGACAATAAAAGTGGTCGCCAACCGTGACCTCTCGCCAAGTTCTCACCAAGAGGTCAGACCTCCGCCTTTCCGTGCTGGCTACAGGTACTAGCCAACGCGGTGTCTAGCCTTCTTGGTCTTGATGCTCGTTCCATTCACATTTCTGACCGAAACTAGTCACCCTAGTGCGTATTCCATCGCTAGAGAGGAATGTTTCAGGGGGCTTATGGCCGAATCGTAGAATGGCCAAAAACGACGAGTCGGAAAAAGTGCAGCGATGAATTTGGCTTTTCGAAAGTTTTGCCTCGCCGACCAGTCAGTAGAAAGGGTACCATTGAGTAAGAAACTATGCGAGAACGATTCGTCAAGGCGAAGCCGCGGATCGCTGAGTGATGATGGGAACCAACTCCCGCGCCACAATCATCTAGGGAAAGAACCTGGTAGGGTTGTGCCATGTGTGCAATATGTGGCTGTCGAATTTCGCCCGCCAAAACTGTTGTAGATCAAACGTGATTTTGGCCATGTTGGGATATACCATCACATCGCAGTGTGATCACGAGACGCCTATTTATCCGAAACATATCGTACCAGCATCGCACCAACTTCAAGGCCTAAGACGAAGTTCTAGGAGAACTGTTCTTGGAATGAGTTGTCTCTATGATTGAAACACGTGTCAGCCTTCTGCACTCAACGACTCTCTAGAGAAGACACAGCTGTCTTTGCGGGACGGTCTAGCCGTTTGTGCACAGTGACTCTCCTAGCGGAAGACATGCCTGCCTACACCAACCAGCACACAAATATGATATCTATCTATATGCGGGAGGGTAGACTTTACTCACACATGGCAAGACTATGGATCATTGGCCGTGTAGGCATACTAGAACTCAACCTCCCCATCACACACTAATAGTCACCATCACTTACTGCTTCTGCTCTAGCTTGTCCATTCGTTCCTTCAGCTCCCGAAGAGCATGCTGCTGAAATGCCTCCTTACAATGCATCTTGTAGTGGAACTGCGACACAAAGCCATAGAAATCAGATTCTACGGTCCACGGGTTGCTAGTACAACCAGCAATTGGACAAGACATGTGCGACTCTCCAAGCCGTGACTCGAAGCACACCTCCACACACGTTTTACAAACATCGTGGAGACGTTGTGAGCATTGGAGCATTTCTGTTTCTGCGATATTGGACACAGAGCACTGGTGGCACGCCCTTATAATATTTGCTGTGGCGTCGACAGGAATGCAATCAACTTTTGTTGCCTGTGCATGACTCGGAGAAGAGCAGTCGCTTGCTCTACCATGCCGCAATTGGATCTGCGTGTTCTTTATTTCCCAATTTTGGTTTCGATTACACAATAGCAGGAAGTCAATGTGCTCACGGAGCTCCTCGCTGTTGTGCAAGAGATTAGGACGGTTGGCCCACCATTCATCCTTCGTTACCTTGACTATGGTGCCATTCTTCTCTAGACAAGCCACAAATCCATTCGCGACTTCGACAAGCGCCCGATTGAGAACTAGTAGCTCGCGCAGAGTTGAATTTGTTTTAACTGCCCTTCCGAACGCGTCGAGGGCAGATCTTCCGATCTGTGAATTTTTAAGTTCCAGGACCTCCAGCACTGTGTTCTTCGAAACAGCATCCGCCAAGAAGATAGCTCCCTTGCTGGAGAGTTCACCAATTCGTACGACCTTGAGATTTGGATTGTTTGTCTGCTGCAAGAGTCGACTGATCATGATTGCCCCCACGTCCCCGACGTGAGACCAATGAAGAGTATGTAAGTTGAGGGATTTTGAGGTCAACGTGAAATTCAGCAACGTTTCTTGTTCCAGTTGGGGGATGGAGCAGTTGTCGAGGGAGAAACTTTCGAGCTGAGGGATCAGCTTGCCGATATCTTTAACAGCTGCTTCGCCGATAGTCAAGCCTTGCAATGTGAGCTCCTCGACTGACTCTGGCAGAACTTCGGATGGAAAATCGTAGTGATGTCCTGTTACTGAAAGCTTTCTTAGTGATTGGCATCCTGACAACGATTGACCAAACCAGGAATAATCATGCTTGCTAGAATCGCCAATTATAAGGTGAACACTTCGCAGAGAAACTGAGCATACGACGGCTCTCTGAAACTTCTCCC
>JAVCKV010568665.1:0-10254 GCA_032274145.1 Herpochondria borealis | reverse complement strand
TCAAGTTTGTGCACATTCTCGCTGAACCAGTCGATTTTCTGTTCGGGCGGGTACTGTGGGTACCGAGTCCTTTGCAGCGGCCATGATTGTTTCGTTGAGTCGTGTGAGGTTCATGCGAAGTTCGTCTTCATCGTCGTCTACTTCGAGGTTGGAGTCGGGGTCGGTTTCGATGCTCATATTGAGTATTGATGTGGTAGTGAGGTCGGCGTTGGAGTCAGTGTCTGGATTGTTTCCGAGGTTGATGTTGTGGTTGGTGTTGAGGTTGGTACTAGTGTTGGTGTTTGGATCAGTGTTGGTGTTGGGGTTGGGGTTGATGTTGTGGTTGGTGTTGGAGTTGGTGTTGGAATTGGTGACTGTGTTGTAGGTGCTAGTGTTGGTGTTGGTATTGGAGTCGGTGACTGTGTTGGAGTTGGCGTTGGAGTTGGCGTTGGTGTTGGAGTTGGTGCTAGTGTTGGTGTTGGGATTGGTGTTGGCGGTGAGGTTAGTGTTGGATTTGGTGTCGGGGTCGGTATTGTTATTGGTGTGGGAGTTGGTGACGGTGTTGGTGTTGGAGTTGGCGTAGGGGTTGGCGCTAGTGTTGGTGTTGGCGTTGGCGTTCGTGTGGGTGTTGGAATTGGTGTTGGAGTTGGTATTAGTGTTGGTGTTGAAGTTGTAGTTGGTGTTGGAGTTGGTACTGTTGGTGTTGGTGTTGGTGTTGGAGTTGGTACTGTTGGTGGTGTTGGAGTTGGTATCGTCATCGCTATCGATACTGTCTGTATTGGTGTCGGTGTCGGTGGTGATGGTGGTGTTGTCTTTCTTGGAGTTGGTCTCAAAGTCAGAGTCGGAGTCGTAAGAGTCGTAAGAGTCGTAAGAGTCGTAAGAGTCGTAAGAGTCGTAAGAGTCGTAAGAGTCGTAAGAGCCGTCGGGGTCGTCAGAGTCGTCGGGGTCGTTACAGTTACAGTCGTCACAGTCGTCACAGTCGTCATAGCGGTCGGAGCCGTTGAGGTTGTCATCAGAGTCGGAGTTGGAGTTGTCGGATTCATCAGAGTCAGAATTGTCGTCATCAGGGTCATCGTCTCGTCTGGTGGCGTGATGTTGGAATTGGTTTCGAAAGGCGGTTTTGATTGAGTCTAGTTTGACTAGTTCTCTCCAGTACAGTCTTTTTTTGAGGGGGGGCTTGTCGGCTTGCTTCGTTTCCGATTTCTTTGTCTTCTTGGGTCCAGTGATCTTGGGGTGGAGGATAAAGCTCAGTCTGATGGCTGCGTGGTCGGATTCAATGCCGTAGCCGACTCTTCCTGCGTTGTTTATTTCGCGATGCGATTTAAAGTTGGTGGACACAAGGAAGTGGTCGATGGATGTGGTTGTTTTAAATCCGGCGCAAAAGCAGGTGTCGTATCTTTTGTGCCAGAAGTCGGTGATGGACGCACGAAGGTTGCAGGTGTGCATAAGTTCTTTGAGCATTTTACATGATGGTGTTGCGCTCTCCTTCGGTTCTCCGTATTTTCCAATGATGTCGGAATCTGCAGGGCACGTTTCGGTGTTGCCGATCTGTGCATTGACGTCGCATCCAGCTATGATGGTTTGGTCGTCGGCTCTGAGATTTTGGATGAATTCGGGGAATCTGTCATAGAATTCGACGATTTCATCGGCGTCGGTGTTGGTTGATGGGTGGTATGCAGACATGAGTGTGACGTCTCTCGGTTTTCGTTCGAACAGAGTTCGGATTTTGAGGGAGATCCATCTCGGACATCCTGCGACGTTGCCGCTCAGGTCTGGTTTATGAGCTCCTGCTGCTTCCCATGCTTTGGTTGCCCGTGGTGATAGAAAAATGGCGACTCCGCCTCTGCCTCGGTCGCATGTTTTCTCAGGGTTACCATGGAAGAATACTGTGTAGTTGTGGATGGTGATTTGTTTATATTCCTCTCCGTCTCCTTCCAGCCACGTCTCTTGAACTAGGTAGGCGTCGATCTTTCTTCTGCGCATTACATTAATGATGGCATCAATTTTTTCGGGTTTCTTTAGTCCATTGACGTTCTGTGATAGTGTGACAAAGTGGGAACCTTCAAAGATGTTACTCTTTGAAGGTCGGGTGTACTGTGGTACCTGCATGAATTGTTCGTCTCGGCGTGCTAGACGCTTACGTTTCGTTTTCTTGCACGTGTGACAGCACACCATACTATGACGCATTTTTTGCTTGGTTCGGTCTGGTGTGGACCAGTCTGTTTGAATGAGGGGGTAGTGTCTTTACCGCGTACTCCAGGCTTGATATCTGTTAGGAGATTAGTGTTTCGTGTGGCGACGAATTGGCTTTGATCGGCCGGCGGGCTTGCCGTTAACGGCGGTTTTTCATCTCCGTACAAAACTCTCGTGAATCAGACCTATTCGGGATGCAAACGTGTTATGCGAATCCCGTTTTCCGATGTAACTTGGTCTCACGAAACAACAAAAAAAGTAATTTGACGATGACAATCAAGTCGATCGTTCGAGATAATTTGTCGTTCATTTGATACGAAACTACCCTCCCCCACTAAGGAATGGTATAATGGGGGGGGGGTGAGTTGTTTTTCAGTTGTGCTCTACTCGGTTGGCTAGTCGGGTGAAGTAACCCGTATTCAGACGTTGAATCACAGCGTAGAAACTGATGTTCCTTTTAATACTTGTATATCAATCTTTGTGGGTCATGTTGAAATTGCTTGAAGATTTGGTGATAAAAACTGTTTTGATTGGTCAGAAAAACGAGTTTCAGCGAAATGCTCTCACGTTCCAGGCAATATGTGGTCATATTTTCCTGCACCAAAAACCTTCCCTCTAGACCTTCTAGAGAACACCATAGAGTATAGATACTCTACTCCCGGTCTCGCGCCAGTTTCTGTGAAGCTATTACACCTTAGCTGAATTGAGTTTTCCTTCACTGCGAAAAGGAATCTTGTTTTTCAATTGCTATCCTCACTAGAATATTATTTAGAAGAGAACTACGCATGAAGTACCGTTATAGGAGTATCAGTACCGTTATATTATTACTGGAATCTCCTATGCAACCTTGCTATTTTCTTGTTGGTCGTCAAATCGTGTATCGCTCATCTCGTCAGCCGTCCGCTTGTCAAATCATGTATCACGCTCTGGCCTAGCCCTTCTTGCTCGCCTCGTTGAAGGGGCAGTCTCTATGTGCCTTCCTCTGATGTGTCATGGACTTGCACCACTTGCATGCAGGCTTTGCCGTCACAGAATAATGCATAGATTGTTGAGTAGTGCCGCCATTGGCAATTGCATCATCACCATCAATAGTAGTACCATCGTCTGTAGTCTCCACACCAGCTGTAGTCCTAGCACCATCTTCACCATTGTCATCTCCAAGCACAGCCACTGCAGTTTCATACACAAATCCCAACCTCTCATCATCAATTTTGTCTCTCAATTGTTGCCGCATTCTTCTCAGCTCTCTTTCGCCAAAACTCTAGTCTGGTCTTGTATCTGGAAATGAAACCCTGACTCCTGTCTCAATGCTCCAAGTACTCTCTCGTCACCTCTGGCAAGATCATCTTCTGCATAATCAAAACACTCTGCACAAGGTAAAATGCTCCAGTGGTTGATTGCACAGCAACATATAGTTCACACGATCATTCAGTGATGTCATCATGGAAAAGGTCTTGTCTTTAGGGGCCACCGCCATCACCGCCTTGTTGATAGCTTCTGGGTAGAGAAAGTATGGTACACCTGGCCCAACATCTTTGGGGTCGTGAACTTGGCAAGGATCTCTTTGAACTTATCATAGATGGCTGAACCTTTCACGCGAAAGAACTCCCAATCGTACTCTTTCTCCTCTGCTGTTGTTGCTTCTTCACGGAATCAGCCGCAGACATTGCCACAATATGAATGGTCATTGAAATGGTGCAACAGAACGGCTTTCATGTCTTCCGAGAATTGTTCAAAAGTCTTGCCATCCTCCTGGCACACCCCAATTGCATACCCAAAAGATATCTTGAGTCTTTCACAGTCTGTGTTCGAGATCTTGAGTTTTGGACTCCCCTTCTTCGCTTTGTTCAGAGTCAATCCAAAGCTTTTCTTGCAATGTGCCTTGTCTGCAAGGAAGGTTTCCACTTGTGGCATCCAAAGAGGAATCTTCTCACCGTCTCCGAGATAGTTCCCATTGTCGTTGCGTGGCCAATCCGCCTTCTTGCTCTTGTAAACACCCTCCGCCAAGAGTTCAGAATAGCTGTGCTTCAAAATTGCCCTGATGGACGTGTCCTCATCAGTCACCACTGTCTTTACGTAGCAGTTGTTCCCAGATTCGTGGACACCCTCAACAAGTCTCTGCCAGAATTGAAGGTATCACACTGAGATCATTGCAGACTACCCTGATGCTATCCTACGCCAACTCCAGACAGACTGCATGACGGATGAAGAAAAACAGCTAAAACGCGTCACTTGCTGGTCCCTGAAAACGCTCTCTAACTAGAATGTCTGGTAAGGTGCCTACAACCAACAGCTTGATGACCACGCCAAAGCTGGAGTGTTTGGCGAATGGATTGAACGTAAAGATCTACAACACCAGATTTGTCAAATACAATGGAGTAATGTTATCAAGCCAAGTGGCAAACATAAGTGTCAAGCATGCGTGGATGGCTCTCCTAGAGCAGCTCCATGGCTACGACAAGATGTATTGACCTATGCTTTGTGCATTGAACAACCTGGGATGAAACTGTTCTTCACCCTTGCTGCACGTGAAGGCATGTCCGTCACCTTTGCTGATACCACGAACGCCTTTGAACAATCTCCACCACATCTCAAGTCTTGCTACATTGCAGTTGATGAAGCCTATTGTGATTTCTATAAAGAGCAACATAGTGTCACCCTTGATACCAACTCTTATGTCCTACCACTTGAGAGAGCCCTGCAAGGTCATCCAGAAGCTGGTGCAAGCTTTGAACATCTGATCAATGGTTTCCTCATCTGAAGTCTTGGCTTTAAGAGTACTAGTACTCACCAACGGAACCTATATCAAGGTACTGTCAGCGGCCACGAAGTGCTCCTATGTCGACAGATTGATGATTTTGCTATTGCTGGCAAGCACACCAGCGCTGCTGATGCCCTTATCAAGAACATTGATGCCAAAGTCACAACTGACAATCTTGGCCATGACAAGGACCAGTATGGAATATTGATGCTATACAATGGTCAAAACGTCCATCAGACTAAATTACTAGCTCACTCTTTGCTGTTTCGGATTTAGTACCACGCTTCTTGTCCAAACTCCGATGCGAAAATGCTTGAACACTGCCAGTAACCAGTAGACACTGTCAGTAACCAGTAGGAAAACAGAGATATGAGGTAACCAGTAGACACGGCCAGTAACCAGTAGGAAAACATGCTCTTGACCGGCGCCGTTGAGCATTATTAGTCGCTGTTATCTGCACCATGAGGAGTGGTCTCCATCGCATCGCCTACTAACCTGGTATCAAGGAAATGTTCTATGATTAGGTAGATGTACGCCGTGGCGCATGTCGATGTTACACTGCTTTGTTTAGGAACGTCCCCGATGCAGAATCAACGTGTATCTGTACCAACCAACACAAAACTACAAAGCGCGCATCCATCCCTGTACATTCAACATCATACTCCGGTGCAATTTGTCCTGGATGAGTTGGCTGAATCGATTGTCCGTCGGGAACGATTAAACAGTGAACTCCTGAATCGCGTCCGTTCCAATGATAAATTGCTTAACAAACTTGTCGCCAACTTTGATGTTCCACTGCTCGGGATTGGCAAAGACATGAATGAGACGAAAGGAGATTTGTTCTTGGTACTGTTATTGTTTCGGCGTTCTTACCTTGTGACCGGGGTAGGTAAACGCCACCAGCGGAGGAGCTCCGTGTCCAATTTTGCCCCAATAGCCTGACTCGTCGTAATACAATTCTGCAGTATCGAAAGCTGGATCGGTGCCAGAGTTCCGAAACGTCGCCTTTAGTTGTTCGGGTTGCTTGTTGTCGGCCTTCTTCTCCATACCAGCTTTGACTGGCGCTCCCGTGAACCCTTGCCTCGGAGTGTTCCACACCCATAAATTCGCTGCCCATTTCGGCTGGGTTGAAAAGTGGAATGAGTTACAGTTGTACATGGGCACAAGAGCGGACAAGAGGATTGTCACGTACCTTGTCAGGTTTCAAAACAGGACACCCACCATGCATAGATTTCTTGTCCTCTTTTCCGTCCGGAAGCTGCGAGTAAAACAGAACGGCCTTCGCCGAGTTCGGTCGTACTGAAAATTTGCTTCGGCATCTTGCCACCATGTTTTCCTCCCAGCTTCCTCGAGTCAACATCGACGCCTCATCGCCATCACGTAACTCACTGAGGGCAGTCGGCAAACTCTTTCGTTCACTCTCTGTTTGGTCCGGTGGCCAAGACTCCGAGAAAACGGTCTCGCCTCCTTCCCCTGGTTCGAAGTCGGTCATGTACAAAAGAATGGTGGCGTATCTGTTCCCTCCTTTGAACGCAGATTCGAAGTCAAAGGCTTCTGTCCCCCCACGATCTGTCATATAGTCCATATGCTGTACATAAGCTTTGGATACGTTGTATCGCAAGATCTGTAATCCATCCGTATGGCCCTCGATATATTCGTCGAATCCCAACGTTGCCATGCATCGACGTTTGATTTTTTGAGCTGTAACACCATGAGTATCAAAACCACTTTCCGACGTCCTCTTTGAAAACACCGACTTCTCCCCGGTGCCGGTTGTGCTTCTTTTGATTCGGTGGGATTCGCTGGTTTCAGCCATAGCCTTGGCCACGAGCTCAGCAGATTCCTCCTTACTAAAAAAGTTGTGAATCTCGAATACTCGAGGATTCGTGTTGAGTACTTCAAGGAAGACTGGAAGTCCGCTGGATACGTCAACCTGGGGAAGGTCAAAGGTCTCTCCCACAAAGCTAGGTGCGAACATGAAAACCCTTCCAGCATTGACTGCATATAGATGAATGTGAGCAAGAGTACCGCAATCAGACTGGTGGTCTTCGCAACTCTGTTCTCTTTCCATCGCCATTGATATGAAGCGCGTCAAAGACACAATTCGGAGTCCTTCTCTAGTAAAGAATCGACAAGGGAGAGATGAGCCGGTTGGTACCCGGACCAACTGAGCATGATCTGTAAGAATGGGGGTATAGGCTTCCCCACGATCGCAGTATCCTAAGAAACCTGGGCTTGGGTTTTCGTCATAGGTGTTGTGACAGGAGTCTTCATCAAGTCTATCCGCAATAATCCGAGTCAAGAAAGATTCAACATCGAACTTGTTCCCGATCAAGGGGCAGTTCATTTCAAAGTCCTCAGAGGTGATCTTGACTGAGCCACAGGGATGCTGCTCGCCATTTCTATGAATGTCAATGACAACTGGGTTGTTTGCCAACAATTCAAGATTCAAGTCGTCGCACGGTTTCGATTCATGTTCTGCCAATTCCAGCGAACGAACCACGAGAGGGCAATACAGCAGGATGGCGATTACTGATAATATGCATAGAGCACCTGAAAAACTCGACATTGCTGATTGTTGATGGGTCTTCCTCCTGTTTTGAGTTACTCTTTTAAAATTGCAGACAAGGTTGGTGGTTCTTGACTGATACTTCGCGGTGAAGGTTACCAGTTTCAGTTACCTCCTGATGGGTACAGCATGCCCGTTGGTTCTTGTGGTCATTGTGCTATTTCTACTGTCCTGTCCACGTACAGTATCGGTACATCAGGGAGTCCATACGCAGTTTTCAAACCATCGTTTACGCATCCATGCGAATGCGTGCACGTGAGCCTTTCGGCACTATTAGAACTTAAAGACGCAGTGGAGCGGGCCAGAGACTAGGTGGTTCCGCAAAACCAGCTAGGATGAATGGAGGCTTGCATGAAGATCCGCGGCAACTTCTAGCACTCTACCTTCTGATAATCCAGTTATCTGTAGCCCGATCGGTGTTCCATCTTGCCACGGAAGTGAAATGGCAGGCAAACACGCCAAGCTAACTGGAACGGTAAGAACATCATTGGCAAACATGCCGGTTGGATCAGTATTCGTTTGGTAGGGCATCGAGAGGCATGTAGGAGTCAGAATGACGTCAACGGTCTCCAATGCCTTCCGCAGCTGTTTAGACACCATGGCTCGAACCCTAGCGGCAGCCTCATAGTGAGTGTGATATCTATCAGAAGACAGAACAGATGTGCCACTTAGGATTCTTCGCAAAGCTTCGCGGCCAAATCCCTGGCTGCGACTTGCCGCATACTGACGTTCCAATTCTGAATAATTTCCCTCGCCGAATTTGTCTGCAGCAGTCGATAATCCAAATCGAAAGCCATCATATCGACTCAGGTTTGAACTAGCTTCTGCGCTGGCGATGATGTAGTAGGCAGCAAGCGATGCTCGAATGAGTTCTGGCGACACCAGATCCGTGGGTACGTCTACCAGAGTGGCACCGCTTTGCTTTAAAAGCACAGCACACTCTCTCCATGCAGTTTGAATAGACTGTGGACACTCATCGACTAAAAAGGCTGATGGGATCCCAACCCGAAGATTCAGTGGCTCTGTCGGTACAGATCTACTTGTGCGAGGGCCGCCCATAGTTGAATCTGTGATGTCTTCCTGATCCTTAGGATGTAGATTCTCGAAGGTAGTAGCTACGCACTCAGCAGATGGTGCCAAGATGCCGATTGTGTCTAGAGACGAAGCATAACTCACGAGCCCCTTCCTCGAAAGGTAACCGTATGACGGCTTGAATCCCGCGACCCCGCACCACGCAGCGGGTAGACGAACAGAACCGCCCGTATCAGAAGCCAAAGAAACAAGAGAGGATCCATGCGCCACAGACGCAGCTGATCCGCATGACGAGCCGCCTGTATACCATTGTGATTGAAGTTCGTCCGCTTGAGCTTCAACTGCTGTTGAGTGGTCCTGAACAATATCGTCGTACGGCATCTGAATTTGTTTGATCCAATCATCAAGCGATCTGGACGGGGGATTACAGAGCGGAAGCGGATTTTTTGTCGCTTTGCGATCTCCTTCTCCCAAATTCGTTCCTAAGCTCCCCATCCCAAACTCATCCATCTGGGTAATGCCAACGACAATTGCACCTGCCTCTTTGAGTCTGCTCACCACTTCTGCGTCATATCCGCAGGAGCTCTCTGTTGTCAGCATCTTACTTGACGCTGTAAGTGGGTTATCTCTAACAGCCAAGTTCGCTTTGACCGATATGGGAATGCCGGCCAAAGGTCCTTCACGATCAGCTTGTTCCAAGACGGATTCCTTTGAGCAAATTCTTGTGAAGGCATTCAGGCCCCATCGCTCTTCTCCAGCCACAGCTAGAGCATGGCAATGAAGAGCGAGCTCCTGCTTTTTCACACGTCCAGTTGAAATCAAGTGCTGCGCCAACGACACCGTCAACCTTGAAGGGCGTGATGTCATGGTCGTAAAGTCACTGAGTAGTGCAACGTCAAAGATCATGACGGAATTCGTGGTCCTCATACGCGTGGCCATACGCTCTACGTATTGGTTCTCGTGTACCTACCAGCTTGAGGCTACCAGGTAGTGATTCTAATTCACGTACGGTCTGAACTACAATCCTGGCAGAAGCCAATGACACCCTCCGTTTAAGATGTCAAACGAGAGCGTTATTTCTATCAAGGTTGTCATCTAGGCAACCTATGAATTCCTACCGTACCCTAAGCGGATGTCAACAATACAGCCAGCTGCATCCATTACCAACTGCCAAGGGATCCTTCCAATGAGAACCGATGGAACAATGAGTACCACGAAGGTAACTCCATCATGGAGTCTGAACGCTACTCAGACTTACGAGAACATGCCATACATCTGCTTGGAATGCATCCTCAGCATGAACCAAGTCAGGTATCTGTCCCACGAACAACAAAACAAGTTAGTAGAACTCCTAGATAAACATCCCGATTTATTTAAGGGTGGCTTAGGCACACTGAATATCAAACCAGTGCACTTAGATCTAATTAAAGATTCTCAGCCATATCATGCACATGCTTTTCCAGTACCGAAAAGCTTGGAAGCAACCACTAAAACTGAAATGGAGGAACGACTTACGAAGATTGGTGTCTTCAAGAAGTGTTATGCACCAGCGTTTGTCCAACATAAGAAAACAGGTGACGTGAGAATTCTGACAGATTTCAGGAAACTCAACTTGTGCATTAAACGTATGCCATTCCCGCTTCCTAAATATCTGATCTACTGCAGAAACTATCAGGCTATAAGTACGCTAAAGCCATTGATCTCAGTATGGGATACTACC
>JAVCKV010568664.1:0-33327 GCA_032274145.1 Herpochondria borealis | reverse complement strand
GGGACCTCATTTAGCATTGATTTGTCAGAGATAACAAGGATTTCACTGAGCGCTAATGCGATACGCTGTCTGAGTAGGTCTTCGCCATTCATCATATTATCCCACCATGAATATCTAAAATACCGTGCATCTAGTGAGAAATCCAATAGACATGCAGGGCCTAGTTGATCGAGACAATTGTTATAGGCTTGGAAAATTTTTTCGAAAGTCGGAAGCGTCAAATACTCGGCTTCTATCGTCATCTGATCATCTATCCATGTATCAAAATCTACATCTGTCAGTGCCTGTACATCGTCGATTGTGAATCCGAGTGTGGTATGAGATAAGAATTTTGCAGCACCTTGGATATCTAGATCGTGACCCTCACCATTGACGGCATTCATAGGCGATGATTGATCGTCACTACTCGCAGCAGACACCCCTATCGAGTGGCCTGCGCCTATGTAGTCATCGTATTCTTGGGCTGATATAAAACAAGAAGGAATCAAGCACAATAGAATGTAAAAAGATATTTTCATAACACTTGGATTTTAGAGGTTGGAGTCATGACTATTGTTAGTATTACTAGAGGACGTCATTAAAAATATAAAAGTTATCAATAAAACAAGAACACTTTTTTTAGAATCTATCACATAATACTTACTTCGAAACAAAAGAAAGCTGAATTTTCCATAGAACTAAGTATGCTTTCGATAGCCGAGTTAGGATACAAACAGGGGAAACTAAGGCGAGCTATAAATTCGATTTTTAATGGGCTCTACCTGAGAATCCATAAATGTGACTACAAAACGCTAGGAAGGTTTAATACGTTAGATATTTGGTGTGTAGGTTGGATTTCTGTTTTGTTAGATGCACCATGATCAATCCAGCAAGTATCTGCGTCATAGATCTGACCTCCAGCGATATCCGACCGCAAACTGTCACCAATGATGAGCATTTCTGATTTTGGAGACGGGTTAGGATGAGCATTGAAAGCGCTCTCAAAAAAACGAATATCAGGTTTTGCCACTCCGATTTCGTCAGAGACCGTAATGCTATCAAAATACTGCGTAAAGTTGGCTTTGTCAATTCTTGCTCTTTGCACCTCTTTTAGACCATTGGTAATGATAGATAATTTGTATGATTTTTGTAATTGTTGTAGTAATTTTGCTACTCCTTCATATGCTTCACTTGCAGCTACTATTCCTTTTAGATAATCTCTGTTGAAGATAAATGGATCAATATTTTGAATGCCAATAATCTCAAAAAATGATTTGAATCTCGTTTTGCGTAGTTCTGTTGTATCGATTTTTTTTTCTTCGAATGCTTTCCAAATTTTGGCGTTTTCGATCTTGTAGATTTTGTAGACTTCGTCATTGCATGTGATGCCATACTCCAAACATGTATCGAAAAGTGATTGCTTACTAGCCGAAGAAAAGTCAAGAAGTGTATTGTCAAGATCGAACAATAACCAAGAATACTTATTTTGCATTGTAGCGGTATTATGACTTTGAGAATATTGCAATTTACAAAAAAAGCGAGGCGTATGGAGATTTACTTTCGTTTTTTGTATTACTTTAGTACTGTATATTATTTCGATAATTCTAAAAAAAACTATAACTATGAAAAATCTACTTCTGATCGCTTCTATGTTCTTTGCGTTTACCTTCGCAGCTACGGCACAAATCCAATTTGGTGCAGGGCTCACATTTCAAGAAGAGCTTGGTGTGCAAGTAAGAGCTAGAGCTGATGTAGGTTCATTTGACATCATACCAAAATTTTCATATTACTTTATTGACAATGTGAGTCAGGTGTCATTTGATATAGATGCGGCTTATAATGTCTTAAATATCGGGGATGAAAATCCACTATATGTTTTTGGAGGGCCGACGCTTTATAGAGCTTCTTTTGTTGGGATTTCTAGGACAAACATTGGTATCAATCTCGGCGTTGGTGTAGAGATTTCTCAGTTCTACGGTGAGGTTAGATATACAGCACTGATATGTAAAGAGTGCGGTGGCGATATAGGATTTGCAGCGGGTTACTATTTTTAATAGCAATCTTATCTAGCGCAAGCTGATAGAGTTTTTCTTGGTACATCAACGTACCTGAAGCCATGTCTTTTGGCAGCGGCATCTACGTTTACTTAGAGTAGTTATTGGGAGAGAGGAGTACATTAGTGTAAATTTTACGATAACTAAATATTGCAACATCTTGATCTATGGCTGATTATAGGATTACTTTTGCATATCTTTAATTATTGGAGAATTTTCTCCATCATAAAATAGGTGTAAAAGTCAATGGATAGGATAATAACACTAGACGAGTTTATCATTAGAGGGCAAAATCAGTATACAGATGCTACGGGTCACTTGACGCGATTGCTGAGAGATATTGGGATCGCTGCAAAGATTGTCAACAGAGAAGTCAATAAGGCTGGATTAGTTAATATTCTAGGCATAGCGGGCTCTGATAATGCGAGTGGAGACGATGTGCAGAAGCTCGATATCTTTGCCAATCAGGTGTTTATAGATTGCCTTAACAATGGTGGTGAATGCTGCGGAGTAGCTTCTGAAGAGTTAGAAAGTTTCGTAGCGCTTGATCCAGTCAAAAATAAACATGCGGAGTACATCGTCGTTATGGATCCACTTGATGGATCTTCTAATATCGATGTGAATGTATCTGTCGGTACAATCTTTGGTATCTATAAGCGACTAAGTGATGTAGACGGTCCTTGTGAGATGAAGGATTTTTTACAGAAAGGTAGCGAACTTGTTGCCGCGGGATATGTACTCTATGGGACATCAACAATGATGGTATATTCGACAGGAGAAGGGGTCAATGGATTTACACTGGATCCTAGTATAGGAGAGTTTTGTCTTTCTCATCCAAATATGAAGATCCCTGCTGCAGGTAATTATTATTCTGTCAATCAAGGATACTATCTCAAATTTGACCTTGAGATGCGTCGATATATTGATCAGTGCTCTGATATGAATCTCCGCCTGAGATATATAGGTAGCATGGTATCTGACCTACATAGAATTCTCTTCCAAGGTGGAATATTCTTATATCCTAATACAAGAAAGTACGTACACGGTAAGCTCAGACTTCTCTATGAATGCAATCCTATGAGTTATATAATAGAACAGGCAGGAGGGATGGCTATTAATACCAAATTAGAGCGAATTCTTGACCTGGATATAGAGGATATTCACCAACGATCTACAATCGCTATTGGAAGTCCTGATATGGTCCTAGAGATGAAGACCTTTGTAGAGCGATATAGTGCTGTGAGTATATAATTTTTGGTTGTGTTCTAAGAGAATTTAACTATTCATCAGATGCACCTAGGTATAGCAACGAAAGAAGATAAAACTAAGGTCCGCATGATGTGCAAATCTTGGTTGATGAGAGCTGGGTTTGGTTGTATCAGTACCACCGTAGATAATCTGCATATGATATGGAATTATCTAGTTAATACTTAAAAAGGATACAGGTATCTATAATTCAGTCTAAAATTTACGATGAAATATTGCAAGAGAGTTTTTTATCAAGGAACTAAAAAAATAACTTCACGCTACTGTTAAAGATATGACTACAAAAACAATCAAATCAATTGTTGGAAATCATCACTATCTAAATGTCTTTAATGCGAAATATTAAAACAGAATTGGTGTTAAAGAGAAGTTCCAAAGGTTTTAATTCGACCCTAATTTTGTTAGTCCAGAAATTTCAAGTGTTCCGTTATTCTCTATTAAAGATGCTGGTGTGGACTCAGCTTTGGGATTTATCGTTACATCATGAAGATTAAGAACACCATCATTTATTATTGCTGCCCCCGTATTCATTGTTCCCCCCAGAATTGTCATATTCTCTAGTGTGAATTCACCACTGTTTGCAACCTGAAATACTGGACCTGTATTTAGAACAGATACATTTATAGTATGTGAAATAGGAACTACAACTCCTGTTATCTTAGATATTTCAATGGATGTTTCAAGAACTATAGATTGATCTAAAACAGAGGTATGTAGCGTGATATTATCGCCATTCTCAACACATGCTACAGCATCTCTAAGAGAGCCATAACCATCATTGTCGAGATTACTCACTATGGTAGTGCATGATTGCTCGCATACTGCATTGATATCCCAGCCAAATCTTGTTAAACTACCATCACTGATTAATCTATAGGTGAGACTTCCTGTAGCGTGAGTGGATGTAAGTGGTTCAGGTACCGTGTTACCCCAGTAACCGCCAGCGGGGTCTCCGCCATTGGTATTTGGATTACCACTATCAAATAATGGATCGCTTGTCGATTCTCCATCATATATATATAATGCATCCCAATTATTTTCAACACTAAAAGATTCAAAGATGAATTTCACTTTCTCTTGTGCTTCGGTTGGATAAACGGTTACCGTATAATCTTGATTGTTATAGTAATTTAATGAAATGCCTCCTTTATCATAGTAATGAATGCCGCAAGGGTTTTTTACTGTCATTGGTCCTACTGATATCCAATCGGATTTATCAATGTTAGTGCACACACTCCGCACATGAAAATAGTATACGTCTCCTGGGTTCAGACCACCGAGATTGGCTGAGGTATTAGTCGTGATAATGCCGGTTTCTAGAGGAGTATCTGGTGACATAGAAAAAACATATTCATATCCATCCTCTGGCATAGTATCTGGACTATCCCAAGATGTAGCTATAGAATCAACCCCTACAAAAATTGGGTCAACATCAATTGGGTTTGCGCACCTAGCTGTCTCACCAATAGTACTGTTTTTCCATGCTCCTCTTCCATAAGTAGCTATATAAATCTCATTTGTCGATTCTTTAATTTCAACCTCTCTTACATCTGCATTGGGCAGATCTGTATTATACAGAACCCAATCACTCATCCCTTCGCTTCTATAGTACACACCTACTTCCATTCCAATATATACTGTCTCATTACCATCATCGTGGACGGTTATTGATCTTGCTCGTATATTGGGCAGTGTGCCACTTATATTATTCCATGTAGCACCACCATCTGTAGATTTAAACACTTTTTCTCCTGCAGAAAATGCATCACGAACAGTGTAGATGACATTAGCATCTAATTTTGAGATAGTAATCATGGGTATATCACCATCTGTAGGTACTGTCATCGTAGTCCAATTGCTACCTCCATCTGTTGTACGAAATAGACTATTATTTCTTCCTACGTATATATAATTAGAATCAGATGGTGCAATCGCCAAATGCGTCAAGTCGCTCCCCGCTAGATTAGAGCCAATTATTGTCCAGTCATCTCCATGATTGGTAGATTTCCATACATCTTTATAACCAGCAATAATTGTGCTTGGATTTTGCGGGTTGAGCTCAAAAGGCGTAACCCATGCTCCTCCTGTTGTTGGCCGAACAAAATCCCAAAAACCAATACCTCCATTTGTTGTTATTCTAATTGTACCATTTTGAGAACAACCATACATGATATCTGAATTTTCATGATTTATTGCACAGTTCATACCATCACCAGGTAGTTCATCAGTCCAAGGGGTATCATTTTCCAGTAGTTTGGTCCCATTGTCCTGTAGTCCAGCAACAATTTTATTATCGAGTTCAGATACACCTATTCTATACATTTGACTAATGACCATATTCCCAGTTCGATCAATAAAGGTCTCTCCTTCATCAGAAGTAAGGTATAGCCCACCGTCATTTCCTTCCCACAACTTAACATCATTTTGATATCGAAGAACATGCTTATCTGCATGCACTGTCGGCACCATTCCGTTCCCGTCATAATAATTCGTAATTTCCCAAGATCCTCCCCCGTCTGTTGATGTCCAGTGATTGATTCCACCGACGTGAACCTGATCTTTATTGGTTGGAGCTACAGTAAGGGCCAAATCATAAAATCCTTGACCTCCAGAACTGCCTCCATAAATACTATATCCTAAGATATTGGGGGTAGTAGACATGTTCACAAACGACTGACCACTATCTACTGATCTATATAAGCCATTGTAGCCATTATTTGCAGCACTGCTAGATAAAGCATATACATAGTCTTCATCATCTGGGGTAGTAGCTAGTGTAAGTCTATTAGAACCAGCAACAAATAACACACACGTCCAATTTTCTCCATTATCAGTGGATGTATATACTCTAGCTCCTTTTGCTACGTAGACTGTATTTGCTGTTTCAGAAGGTTTCATTTCTATGGCTACAAAAACACCAGGTGCTAATAGAATCCATGTATCACCGGCATCTTCAGTCCTCCATATACCATCATTCGATACGATTAGAAGCATATTGTTATCACCTGGATTCATCACCAGTCCATGAATTAATTTTCCACTTAATCCACTCCAATCAAGCCCAGTTGCAGACCATGTATCCCCACCATTTGTAGACTTTAATACTCCTATGGAATAGTTATTAAAACCATCTCCATCTCCAGTAGCGATGTAAATAATATCAGTATCTATAGGATCTACAACTATAGCAGATATACCTATCGATCCGATAAAGTCAGTCTTGGGCACCCATGTATCGCCACCATCCAAAGACTTCCACAATCCACCTCCTGCGGATCCTGCATAAATAA
This sequence comes from Herpochondria borealis, assembly GCA_032274145.1. Classification (NCBI taxonomy): domain Eukaryota; phylum Rhodophyta; class Florideophyceae; order Ceramiales; family Ceramiaceae; genus Herpochondria; species Herpochondria borealis. The sequence goes on along the minus strand of JAVCKV010568664.1, from coordinate 26,738 downwards.
TATCTTCATTTGTGGGATCAAAAGCTACGCAATTGATACGACCAACTCTTTTTGAGTCCCCCGCATTGCCATTAGGTCCTATGCTCTCCCATTGGGACATAGAGGATCTATTCTGGTCAGAAGATTTTGAATAAGTTTCAAATTCCTTATAAATATGCCCAGCGTTAGGCAGTTCTGAATTTTTGTTGAAATGATTCTCCCATTGGTACTTCCATCTCATAAATGGCTTATAACCACTTCCTTTAGTTATTTTTCTACCTGACCAATATTTATCAAATTCTGAACTAAGTTGTTCAAAACTTTTCATTTGACCGTCTTCACTATACCTATTCGTCCATGCTTGCCCATTTAGAAGTGAAACCGAAGAACCAAGAAAGAAAAACAAAAAAACAAATCGTTGTAGAAATAAAAACACACTCCTATTAATATTCATGCCTAGCAGGGTTTACAATTGTTATCATATGCTTATAATAAAATATATGCACGTATGATTATTCAGAAAATAAAAGCTAATTAGGAATAAAGGATGAAAAACTCCGTAGCTAAATGATGGTGAATTTACAAAAAAATAAATAAACTTTAATACTGGAATAATATAAACCATGTTGCTAGCAGAAAACCTCTTTGTGTAAGAAAGCGTATTAGAGACTCCATAAATTGTTTTATATGTCTGTGCACGTTTTCGCCTGATGATTGGTGATTTCGTCATAGAAGTAGTTCATATTTAAACTTCTATGGGTAACCGACTACAAAAAGCACAAGATCCAAGTAGTGGGAATTTATCATGGTGTTATAAGGCAAAATTTGATGTCACCTACAAGTAAAAATTTGTTGCCTAAGAAGGGTAGGTGGAGGAGCAAATTCGAACCCGATAGGATATAAGCTTTCTCAGTAGATTCAAATTCAAGCCGTCTTGTTTTTTGTTAACGAAAATTTATCTTTCGCAGAGCATTTTTTTTGCAGCTAATATATTAACCGCACAAAATTCTATCAGCATGCACCCTTAACGATATGCTGTAAATGAGAACACTATTGGGGACTAAGGTGAACCATGCTTACCTCTTCTCTAAAACAAAAAAAGCTTCCAGAAATTAATCTGAAAGCTTTGTTATGTGGGCGATGAGAGACTCGAACTCCCGACCCCCTGGGTGTAAACCAGGTGCTCTGAACCAACTGAGCTAATCGCCCTACAATTTGTATTAAATGCCTTTCTTCAAAAGCGAGTGCAAATGTAATGATTAGATTTTAATTGCCAAGAAAAACTGAGGATTATTTTGTCGATTTTTTCTTTTTATAGATAGGGACCATGCTACAAGGTTCTCCATACATAATACTGATGGCGGTTGGCATCAATTTGCGAGTGAGTGCTTGATATGCTCCTGCGGGTACTGGTTTGTCACTACAGCCTTTGATCACTACACGATTATCTACATAAGTACTGATATCTAGGTCTGCTACGATGGTATGATAATGATGGTTGAGATACATCTCCTGATCGCCCATGTAAGAGTCGTATGTTACATCAGAAGCATAGGAAGCTATCAACATATACGCCCATAGGGGTACAATGGCATCTACACTACAATGCATCAATAGTATTTTGCCCTCATATTGTGCCCAATCGACTTGTTTCAATGCCTGTCTGAAGTCTTTCTCTTTCAAAATCATCTCCATATAGAGATAATCCTTGATGTCGAATTGAGCAAATTCTTGCTCCGGATAGAAGTGCTCAAGGTTGATGGTCATGATACCACTATTAGCAACTCTATTGATTAATGTCCCTTCCATAATGTTGAAAAACAGAATTCCTATGAAATCGTTCATATTCAATTAACTTTGACGCATCAAATATAATGTGATGGATTTTAAAAATTTATTGAACGATTATTCATTAGAGAATATCGATCTTAGTCATTTCTTGCTCAATGCACTGCTATGCGCATTATTATCGTTTGCAGTTTCTATTTATTATAAGCGATATGGGAGCAGCGTAAGCAATAGAAGCCAATTTGCAAATAATTTTATGTTATTGGCGCTTACGACAATGTTGATTATTACCATTGTCAAATCGTCGATCGCACTATCTCTTGGTTTGGTAGGAGCATTATCTATCGTAAGATTTAGAGCGGCTATCAAAGAGCCAGAAGAGTTGATATACTTATTTTTGGTCATAGCCATCGGTCTAGGTATGGGAGCGGACCAAGCCTCCATTACGATTATCGCTTTCTTATTGATCATGTCGATCTTGATAATCAAAAACAAGTTGACTGGTAAGTCTGGAGCCATGCGTACAAATCAGATGCAGCTCGCAATCACATGTGATCCCATAGATATCAATCATATAAATAGTATCCTCTCCGATCATCTGAATATCGTAGACCTCAAACGTATGAGCGAAAACAAAAATAAGATGTACTTATCCTACACATTGGAGTCAGATAAATTTGATGGTTTGGTAGAAGTCAAAAATAAATTGATGGCGCTATCACCTTCTATGGAGGTGTCTTTTGTCGACAATAGTAACGTAGCTGGATGATAAGGTGGGCACTGGCGATCATATTGACACTACATGTTAGCTGCCTCGTGGGGCAGGCTGCAGAACGAGTGGAGAGTGAGTATAAACTTGCCATACCCAATGATCAGTCAGAAGACCTATGGCTATACCTCACAAGTAAAGTATTCTTAAGTAATCTAGAAGCTGAAGGGTCATTGACAACCAAGGTCTCTGTCGAAGAATTTGTAGACGTATATTATGATGATGAATTCCTATCACTCTATGAGCAGGAGGTTGGATTACGGTATCGATCACGATACCTGGGAGATAGTCTACTCAAGAGATTGATACAGCTCAAGACGCCACTAGCAGCAGATGGAGTCGCTAGAACAGAGACAAAGTATGAGCTCAAAAAGTCTAAAGACAAAAATGATCTGTATGCGAGGCATCAATTGCTAAAGTTGGTCAAGAAAAAGGATCGAAATAACCTCAACTATCAACTGGCAAGGTTTGGTACGGAGTCTAATAGTATGCAGGAGGAAGTGAAACTCAGACAGACAAGGAGTAGAATCTATATCACAGATAGTATTGCTTCATTGGCTACAATAACATTGGATGAGGTTTCTAATCTACAATTTCCATTTCAAAAGTACGTGGAGATGGAGTTGGAATTGAATGAGATTCGATATACAAACTCTGGTGAAGATGTAAAAAAGAGAATGGAAGCATTTAACCGAAATCTGAGAAATAGTCTACAGGAAGCATTCCCGTCGTTGGTACAGGATCAAACACCGAAGTACAATAAAATGAAAGATCTCATCGATCAGAGCCATTGGTCAGTTGTGTACTCTAGGAGGATGTGGATTGCACTTGCAGGGTTGGTTATGTTTGCTGTATATTTACTTGTAACTGAAAAATGAGAATAAAAACAAATAGACAAATCAAGAATCGGAAGTCACCGCTAAAAATTGCGGTTGGTTTCACTGTGCTTGCATTGGTAGCTATCGGTGGGTTCTATCTGCTTGGAGATATTAGCAAAAGCAAAAAAAATAGCGAATCATATTTTTGTGATCTAGAGCATCAAGTGGAGGGAGGATTTCAATCAGAATCTATCCTATTTTCAAGTAATTGTAAGCAGTCAAAAGAAGTTGCATTCAAAGGCGACGCAGCATGCAAGTGCGAAGATGATAGGAATTTTGGTCCTACCTTAGAATTGAACTACCCGCCAAAGGGATCAAATATTTCGGTTTCTATTGCCTATATGTTGGTTGATGGAGCGAAAGCGAGGTTAGTTTTATCATCAGATCAAGGTCATTATTTTCATCAAGACTTGTCTGGAGCGTCTGATACATGGTATGAATATGCTACAGATTTTAGTATTCCTGATTCAGTTGGAGGTGCGAAATGGAAGATTTATCCGCATTTGATTCCGGGAGCAGGTGCCGTCTATTTTGATAATTTTATGGTTCAGACCGATGCTGTAGGTAGCGGTAGCAGCTCCAAAGAATTTCCAGTATTAGAATTGCAGATTAATACTCAAAATTTTAAGAAGATATCAAGAAAAAGAGACGAGGCCAAACAGATCGGTCTACTATTTTCTTCGAGAGACGATCTCGTGGATGCCGACCTCAGAGTAGGCGACCAAGAGTACAGTTGCCTGACAAGACTCAAAGGGGATCTTCTGGATCACCTCAGAAGTAATAAGTGGTCATTTCGAATCCAACTCAAAAACAATGCCCAGTGGAATGGGATGAATCAATTCTCTATACACAATAGCAAGGCAAGATCTCACTTGGCAGAGTGGGTCATGCATCAGATGATGATACGAGAAGGGATCATAACACCCAAGTACGATTTCGCAAAATTCAATCTTAACAATAAAAACATAGGAGTCTATGCATACGAGCAGCACTTTGATAATTCCTTTTTGGAAGAAAATCAAAAGGTTGTTGCTCCCATTATTCGCCACAATGATGACGGATATTGGAACAATGTGCTCGGAGACCTCAAAGAATACGAATGGGCAGAATCCTCTACTATCGAACTGTTCAACAAAGAAAATGATGGAGATGTAGATTTTATGCATTTGTATCAATTCGGCCATAGTCAATTAAATGATTATCTCAATGGGCGTAAAGAAGCTGCAGAAGTATTCGATATAGAAAAGATGGCCAAGTACTATGCGCTGATTGAAATAGGTCATGGATTGCATGCTCAGCTATTAACCAACATTAGATTTTACGTGCATCCGACGACAGGACTTTTAGAGCCTATAGGATATGACTTTTTTGGAGATCATATGCCCAATGTGAATGAAGAATGGAGACCAGTAGGTATGTGGGAAGATGGTACAGATATAGTCAAAAGATCAAGAGATGGTTATGGATACATGAGGAGGCTGTTTGGAGATTTGTTATTTTATCGAAAATACATGAGTTATCTGGAAAGATACACAGCTCCAAGCTACCTGCAAGCTGTAAACAATGAGCTCTTTGCAGAGATAACTGCACGAGTAGATTTTGTCAGATCTGATGATGAATATAAAGATTACAGCTATGATTATTTTCATCAATTTCGAAAAGCAGGCTACACACGAAATAAGTTGTATCCTATGCCGAATGTCTCTCTTAGATCCTATCGTTCGGAAGATAAAAAGAGTGTAGTTCTTCAAGCGTTTCATTATTTTCCTCTTGAAGTAGTAGGGTACAAGACGGGCACAAAAGAGGTGACGCTAGAGCAGTCAATCCTAATGAATGCTTATACTCCTGATTCTCCAGCTCAGGTTTATGAGATGCCGACAACTTCAAAAGCAGAATTTGTTGTCTTTAAAACGTTAGGAACTGATTCGCTGTACTACCATAAAATCAATAATGATATTGCGCCAACAATGAATGTCGCAACGATAACAGATCAGATGTCGGACTTATCTTCTTTGTCGGCTATTACAAGAACTGTAAATATCCTATCTGTAAAGGGCAATGAGCTAATCATTGATAGACCAGTCAGACTGGCGAAAGGTGATCAATTAGTACTTTCTAAAGGCACCAGAGTACGGTTTCGTCAGAATGGATCGCTTACAGTAGAAGGACAAATTACTGCAATGGGTAGTCAATCAGCGCCTATTCAATTTACTGGAAAAGGTGCAAATGGACAGTCAATATTGATTCACAATGGAGGGCAAGGTCGGTTTTCTTTTTGTTCATTTAGTAAACTGAGTGGGTATAAGGTAGGTGCGATTAGCTTGCCTGCAGTTATCAATATCGATCAGGGAACACTGGAGTGTGAGCAATGTTACTGGATAGGCAACAATGCCGAAGTCGATCTACGGGTCAGCAATAGTCGTTATAAACTGTCTGATGTAGCATTTTCTGACAACCCTGGAGATGGGATTCATGCTATTTTCTCTCAAGGAGAGATCACTAATCTTCAGGCCAATAATTATGGAGGAACATTGATATCGCAAAAGGGGGGAAGCATGGCTGCAATCAACTTGCGTATTAATGGCGTATTGGGCTGGGGAGTAGATGTCACACAGATGGCAAAAACAACGATCCAAAATTATGCGATTTCTGAGAGTGCTCGATCAATTAAAGTGGAGACGAATAGTGAGGTGTACATCTCAGGATACACTGGAAAAGCAAGCAAAAGAGACTTTGAGATCACAGGTAATAGCCAGCCACAAAGCAAATTGATCGTCAAGGATTTAGCTAGCGATACGAAGGTTGTCTATTTGAATGAGCCAGGGACTATACTGTCGATCAATGGACAAATAAAGAATGTCAGATAGTGAGGTACGAGCGAAAATATAGAATCGATCATCAACATTACCTGCAAGTACTCCAGGAGATAAAGGCAATCCGTGGATCATTTGATGAAGCTTATGAAGACAGATGGGTCAATAGTGTCTACCTAGATAATATTGACTTCCATGCTATGAGAGAAAATCTTTCTGGAGTATCAAATCGAAGTAAATATAGGTTACGCTGGTATGGAGATAAGTACAAAACGATTGATAGTCCGACGCTCGAAGAGAAGGTGAAGAATAATCTTTTGGGATTCAAAAGACTTCATACTATGGCAAATTGTGAGTTGACGCCTGATGGGCTGAGATCGGTACTAGATATCCCTCTTCTTAACGATTTGGGCATAGCTCCAGTGGTAATGATCCGTTATCTGAGGACTTATCTAGAGTCTCATGATCGACGCGTGAGAATCACCATTGATCGGTCGCTGCAGTATCGAGGCATCAACAACTATCAAGTAGATCCATATCCAATCGACGACGATGCCATTATCTTAGAGATCAAGTATGATCAAGAAATAGAGCATGAGATAGATGATATCCTACAATCGATAAAATATAGATTGACAAAAAACTCCAAATTTGTGAGCGGTATGATGGGATACTGGGGCTAATGTTGATTTTTAGCAAAAATTAGACAACTTGACAACAATTACTCTTCTTCTGCAGAATCAACTCTTCTTTTATCCATCGACACATTAGTATCACGCACTTCCACTTCGATTTGCTCTTCACCGATGGAGTTTTCTGGGACCGCTATATCTTTAGTTTTAGGAAGATCTTCTATAGATTTGAGGCCGAAGTAGTCCATAAATTTAGAGGAAGTTGCATACAATAGCGGTCTACCTGGACCATCGCTTCTGCCTTCTATTTCTATTAATTCTTTCTCTAAGAGTTTCTGTATACTGTAATCACAACTTACCCCACGGATCTGCTCCAGTTCGCTTTTGATCACAGGCTGCTTGTAAGCTATGATCGAGAGTGTCTCAATCGCTGATTTAGAGAGTTTTTTCTTAGTGGATTGCTTGAGGTAGGTAGCTACAGTATTGTAGTATGCACCTTTGGTCATGAATCTATATCCGCCAGAAATTTCAACCACTTCGATTGCTGAGTCGTCTTTTTGATACTTCGATTGGATCGCATCTAATGATTCTAGGATTGCCTCTTTCGTGATTTTGGTACCGAATAGTTCTTCTAGGCAGGTTTTGATCTCTTTGAGAGACATGACATCATCAGAGACAAAGATGAGTGCTTCAATATGGTGCGCTAGATTATCCAATGTGGTATAGTTCTATAATCTCAATAAATGATAAAAATAGAAAAAGCCCTAGCAATGCTAAAGCTCAGTCTAATTATTATGTCTAGAGGGTCAACATTAATCAGGAAGACCGTTCATGTTTTTGAAGTATATCCAAATCACCATAATGATGAATAAGGCAAAGAACAATGCTGCTTTTCCGACAAATGCGCCTTTTTTTCCGTAGTTATTACCTGCCATTTTGTAAATCTTTTTTCTTAGTTCATTGCAAAGAAAAGGCATTTAACCTTAATAGTGATGGATATGAAGCAGAAAATTATTATAGATCATTGTTTTTTATAAAAAAAATGAAAACCCGATGAATTATCTAAGTGGGTTATCTTAAATCAATTTTGGATTTATCACGTACTAGATCTAGCATAAGAGCTCAATTTTTTATGACCTCTATGTACTCAAAATTTGTGGACGTTACAATTGGACCATTGTTGATTGAGTAAGTACTTATTACATCTATCGGGTTACAGCATTCATCGCCCCCTATTGTTGTTCTTGTGAAATCAATCGTATCGGTATCCATACTATTTAGTCGCAGATAGAGCGTGGTTACTTCTATATTGACCATGTCAAATAGATTGATATGCTCCGCCTGTGGAGAAGTATATCCTGTATTTCTAACACTTCGAGGTAGTGTTATTATCTGTCCTTCATTATTGACTATAGATAAAGATATAGAGTCTAGGTTATAGCGAAATGTAGAATCAATGCCTGCGATACAAACCGAATCCTGATCAACGATACCAATTATAACTGGTGGAAATTCTTGCGGGCAGTCTACTTTGTAACAATCATTACAAGACATCAGGACTAGGCTCGCCAGTATACTACTAAGGATAATAGTGGATTTCATTGAGTGATGTTTAAGTTATTACAACTACAACGAAATATGATCAAAAGTGTGATGCAAAGCGATAAATATTAGAGATTTCCTTGCATCACACTATTTGTTATTCCTGCTAAGTCTAGAAAAAGATCCGCGAAGATCCGCTAAATCTGCGTCATCCACGGTCCATAAATTCTCAATAGGGAATCTACTATCACCTTGAAGCTGTCCCAACAGGATTAGTATTAGCTGCATTGTTGGCCATGCGCAAGAATGTATGATCAGACGCATCAGCTGGTGTCATACCAACTAGAGGTTTCAACACAAACGGTGCAGGGCTATTATCAGGTACTGGCTCGATTGAGACTACGATTGTTGCTCCTTGCAGATTTGTCGGAAAAGTAGAGCCTGCAGGTGCATTTGACAAGAAATCCTCTCCTGGATACCCAGGTCCCGAATTCGGACCACTGAATGGAGCACTAGTATCAGATCCTGTACTAGAGGTGAATGTTCCAGTTGTGACAGGAGTGCCATCGATTACAGCCCATCCCTCGTAAGCCCATCCTGCAGGAAGCGTCGGTAGATCAAGTCCAGCAGTAGCCATCCCAGAACTATTATCGAGGAACCATACGCCGCTATATTCGTCAGTGTCTAAGTCATTGGTCGGAGTAGCTAGGATGTAACCGCCTGTTGCATTTGTGAAGTCATCGCCCAATGCTGCACCATGTGATACAGATAGTGATGCTTGATTGGTAGAGAAGTCTCCCGCTAGGATATGTACGTCACTTGGTGCTGGGTCGTTGTCAGGGCTAGGTTCTACGGTAAGTATGAATGCAGTTGCACTTTCGAGGTCTGCTTTAGCGACTTCAAATGTCGTCTGTGATAGGGTGCCACCGTCTGATACTGTGAAGACACCAGTTGTCTTTGGTGATCCATCTACCATGATCCACCCCTCGTAGGCATAGTCATCTCCGAGCGATTCTAATCCTTGCAGATTTAGAGTCAGTTGATTATTGCTATCTGAGTCTTCGTCCCCACATGAGACCATAAAAAGTGCAAATGTTGCTAGTAGTAAACTTGAAATTTTGTGTGTCATTTTGTATTTATTTTATTGATGAATAATTAATTGACAATAGTGTTTTGTTTAGAACTCAAAGGACATGGCTCCGCCTATATAGGTGATTGCCTATTCCCAAAAGTTCTATGTATGAAATGTTATTTTGAATTAAATTTTAGTGCAAACTGTACACCAGTACTGTATAGATTTACCTTGCCTTCTCCTATGCCTGTTAGTGGGATTTGTAGATAAGGTGAGATCTCGACGGCAGTATTATTAGATAGTATTTTTTGATACCCGAAGGATATTTTTCCTACTCCTGACAGATGGTAATTTGTATTTTGGATATCAGTTGCTTTTATTTCTTCTATCAGCTCAGGATTGACGAGTAGCTGTACTTCTTGTGGATCATATTCGAATCCATACCACTCTTTGTTCAGTATATAGCTGCTCAATCCTACGTTTACAAAAAAGCCGTCTTTGGCATATCCATTTACATAGTAGCTTAGCTCCAATGGGATCTCGATGACATTACACTTTGCATCCATCCAGGTAGGATCGGTACCTACCATCTCATCCCAGCCGCCTTCGATATTGTATTCATTACCTACAGAACCATATCTCTTGTGGCTAAATGCTGCACCGATATCTATCTGCCAGTTGGCAGCAAATTGGTAGCCTACTTTCGCACCGAACTTATAACCTCTAGCTTGAGAGGCAAATAACCCTACGGATGAATAATCCAAGTTGCCATATCCCGTCATAGCATATCTATTCGCTACAGTAATAGTCTGAGTTGCACGAGATAGAATTCTTGGTCGAGGTAAATTAAGTATTTGGTTCGACGCTAAAACGGGCTTTGGTAGAGGGATAGGTAGTATAGAGAGCTGCTTTCTTCTCTCTTCTAGGAGTGCATTCGATAAACCTGTATGATTTTGTTGAGTGACACTAGCTATACTGTTATCAGCTACTTCATCGTTCGATATTGACTTTTCTTCAGCTAAATCTTCATCTTGTGATAGCCTTCTATCTTGCAATAAGTACGTATCTTCTGATGTGAACTTTGATTGAGATCCAAGTTGAGACGTCGATGATACATCATTCTCTTCAGTGTAGGATGGATTGTCATTGTTCTTCTTGTCAGCAGTCTTGCCATTAGAACTCGTCACTTTTGTGGTGGTACTAGCGTCTACATTATTGATCAGGTTGATTGTTTTGGCACTTAATTTTTTACTTTCTGGCTTTTCTATCTCCCTATAATCGTCTGATGATACTACGCTTACATTATCGCTAATAGCTACGTGTGATCCAATAGTATTATTATCTATAGTATTGGTGGTAATATCAGAGGCAGTGTAGCCATTTGTTGTATTGATCGATCGGTATCCAGTAATAGATATGACTATTATAGCTAGACCTACGATCCAGCTCATAATTTTTCTTCTTCTTTTTTTCTTGTCGAGCTTTTCTTCCATGAGCGACCATGCTGCTGGATTATAAGCGAACTCTTGATTGTCTGCCCCTTCTCGGAATAGAGCATCCATTTCATTGGGATCTATATTATGCATGCTCTATATTTAATTGTGATACGACCATATCTCTTAGTTGAGCTCTGGCCTTTGACAGATTTGATTTTGATGTTCCTTGCGAGATCTTAAGTATTTTTGCAATTTCCGCATGCTTGTAACCATCGATTACGTACATGTTGAAGACTGTTCTGTATGCTGCAGAGAGAGACTGGACTAGTTTCATCAGATCATTGTATCCGATTCTACTAAGGATATCTTCTCTTGATGATACATGTTGAGCTTCGTCCATATCTGACTTCATTTGTAGCTTTTTTTGTTTTTTCATAAAATCAATGGCCGTATTGACAAGAATCTTCCGGAACCAAGGTTTAAATTCATATTGAGAATCATACTTTGATATCCTCGAAAAAACTTTCATAAAACTATCATTCAGCACATGTATTGCATCATCTTCATTTTTGACATATCTTATCCCAACACTCATTCCATAACCGTAGTACAGTTTGTATAGTTCATGCTGAGCTTTTCGATCAGTTTTCCTACATGCTTGGATAATATTCTGAAGGTTGTCCTCCATTTGATATTTGATGTTTTATGAAATTTCAGTAATCATTGTTCCACAACTTATATAATCGTTGTGACAATCTGCTTCCCTATACCTTGTCATAGGCAAAAGGGTTGCCTTGAAGACAAAAAAAACCGCCTAATTATATGTTTCTAGATATATTCTATTGTTATTTTCAATGTTAAGTCAGCATAATTCTTGATTTGCCTTGGGTGAGAAATGTGGCTTAATCGTACAGATTTATTGGGTTTTCAGTTGTTGAGAACCTGCAGACCACCTAAATATAGAGGCCTCTCGAAAAAATATTTCGTTCTACACTTGTAGAGTTACTCTATTTGTTCTACATTTGTAGAGTAAACAGACAATGCCATGCAATTATCAAAAACGGAAGAATTATTAATGACTCACCTGTGGAGCCTCGATCGGGCATTCATGAAGGAGCTCATCGAGTGTTATCCTGAGCCAAAGCCAGCATCCACGACCATTGCGACATTATTGAAGCGCATGCAAGACAAAGGTTATGTAGACTTTACTGCCGAAGGAAGGGCAAGAAAGTACTTCGCTCTTGTCAAGAAGGAAGATTATGTATCTGGACAGTTCAAAGGTTTCATGAATAGCTTTTTCGGAGATTCTGCCACTCAGTTTGCTTCGTTTTTCACAAAGTCAACCGAGATGAGCAAGGTCGAACTGGAATCACTAAAAAAGATGATCGATAATCAAATCGCTAAAAAATGATACTGACAACCTACTTATTGAAATCTATCTTGGCGATGGCTATATTCATTGTCATCTACAGATTGTTATTAGAATCAGAGAAGATGCACCACTTCAATAGAGGGTACCTTCTGTTTTCGATATTGTTTTCGATTGCTGTTCCATTTGTGCCTATTGGCCTTGATCTCAGTACGGCTATGATGGCCGATCCTGCGGTTTCGATCGAGACTGATATTGATATGACTGCGACAGTGATGATGCAGTCTGCAGGATGGTCCATATTTACTGTGTCGAATATGATGCTATTGATCTACGCGATAGGGTTTATATATTTTTTGGCAAAATTCTTATGGAACATAATTGTGATGTTCCAGAAGGCAGTGACTAACGAAAGGCAATCATATAGAGGTTCCACTTTGGTACTAGTCAATGAATCTATATCACCATATACATTTCTAAATTACATCTATGTCAACAAGCAGAAATACAACCAAGGACTTATCAATCAGAAATTACTGTCTCACGAGTTGACGCATGCTCAAGGAAATCATACGTTAGACGTATTGTTTGTAGAGATCATGAATATCGTATTTTGGTTTAATCCATTGATTTCTGTTTACAAGACGGCAATTCAGCTCAATCATGAGTTTCTTGCCGACGATGCAGTCATTGACAAGTACGCACAAGTAAAAGAATACCAGTATCTACTTCTAGATACGATCAAGAATAATAAGATATATCTGGCCAGTAATATCAATTTTCATTTAACACAAAAAAGACTACAAATGATGACAAAAGAATCTTCCTCATCGAGGAAACGCATATTGGTATTAGGAATGGTGCCAGTCGCATTAGGGATGATGTTGGCCTTTGGCAAGCCAGCAATTGGACAAGGAAATAGCAGTCCTGTAAAAACTGAACAAGGAGATCCATCTGAAAAAGAACGGTACTTTCAGAATACACTTGTGCACTATACGTCGACTGATGGGAATGAGAAGGTGATGCCATACCAATCATTACCGGCGGACATAAAAGCTAGGATACCATTGCCTCCTGCACCACCAGCCCCACCCAACTACAAAGGTAAGGCTGATGTGAAGAGAGTCGAGAAGCGACAGCCCCTTCCTGAAGGGACGGTCATACATATTGATGAAGATGGGATGATAATAATCGGCAGTACCCATGACGGAGTTACGCCACCACCTCCACCACCAGTTGCTCCAGCAGCACCTCCGTCTATGCATGAATCTGGTAGTATGATACCACCGCCTCCGCCACCTCCAGCACCGCCATCTATGATGCAAGGTGGTGATAAAATCATGTCACCACCATCTCCACCACCACCTCCGACATTAGAGGAGTTGATCGAGGAGGGAGCATCTATCTATATCAATGGCAAATTGGTAGACGCGGATACAGCGAAGAAAAGATGGAAGAAGATGAAAAACGATGATGTAACTATCAATGTTATGAAAGGCAAAAACGGGGGGAAGCGCGTTGAGATCAACACGAATTAGTAATTATTGACTGATGCTAAAGACCATAAGACCGCACAACTATCTTATATTAATTTGATTTCACAACGCAGTATAAATAATCTGAATTATTTTCTTTTGAAATATGAGTTAAGAAGAAACAGATTATGTGCGGCGTTGTGGGGTTAATTTGGTTTTAGAGTGCGGTCTTTTATCTTTGGCTAGGTAGTATGAGATTAATAATCAACTAACCGCACTCCATCACATGCATCAACTCTATGGATAACCAGTGTTAGTCCAGTTTTTGATAGGTAGTCATCTTTAAGTTGTTGTATATCGGAGTCATCAATGATGCCTTTTATAAAGTTGATGGTACAGCCACCGAACCCTCCGCCCATGATTCGGCTGCCGAGCACGGTATTTATTTGAAGGCTACGTTGGACGAGGTAGTCTATTTCATGAGTACTGACTTCATAGTTTGTCGATAAGCTATGATGCGTCTGCGTCAGTATATTTCCTATGGCATTGTAGTTTTTATCAGCGAGAACTTTGCAGAGGGCCTCTACTCTTGAGTTCTCTTCGATGACATGCGTGCATCTTTTGATTTCGGTTGGAAGTAATTCAGCCGATTCTAGCATTTCTATCGTGACATCTCTTAGTGTTTTTACTTTGGCAAATCGTTCAGATATTTTTGCCAAAGCTGATTCACAAGTTGCTCTCCGCTTATTGTATTCTGTGTCTACGAGATTATGCTTTTGACCACTATTGAATAAATAAAAGGAATACGCATCACAAGGAGTATCATAATAGGTAGTGGTATTCTCCAAAAAGTCAATTTTCATTGCTTTACCCTTTACACCTTTGAAGATTGCGGTCTGATCCATCGTGCCACCATTGAGACCGATGCCATTTTCTGCTTGCGAGGCAAGATCGATCATTTGATCAATATCTAAGTCCAAATTCAGCAATGCATTTACACCATAAATGAAACCACATGTCAATGCAGAGGATGAGGAAACTCCACCCCCTTGTGGCAGATCGCCGCCAAAAACCAGATCGATTCCCTTATTCTCTTGATAGTCAAGAGCTGCAAGGGCGTTGATGAAGTACCGTATCCATCCGTCATGGAGGAACTTGATCTTGGATACATCTATCACAGCATATTCATCGATATCCAAGGCAACCAATCTGATTTTACCTAGATTGTTAGGTCCTAGAGCCATGTAGATTCCTTGCTCGATGGCAAATGGAAGCACTAATCCATGGTTATAATCTGTGTGCTCTCCGATGATATTCGCTCTCCCTGGAGATTTGACAAAAAAGTGAGGTTGGCCAAATCGTAATCTGTATTCCTCTAATACGTTGTTTTTCATGCTGTTATAAAGTCATTAGAATTAAGCAAAATGCCAAAACTCTATCAAATGTGGATATGTTAATAAATGTGTGTGAAATATAGTTTATTCGCCTCGTTTATTATAGGCTTTATTCCATATTTTCGCTGCAAATTCAGAGGATTTATTTGTCCTCTGGCTACTGAAAACACTTACCAAATAGCAAACCTAAGAATTATGCCCACTTTCTCTCAGCAAAGTTTCCAAAGAAGACACATAGGTATTTCCGATGAGCAAAGAACTGAAATGCTCGCTACGATCGGTGTCGATAGTCTAGAACAATTGATAGACCTGACTATCCCTAAGCATATCCGAGCTGAAAAAGAGATGGATATACCAGATGCAGTTACGGAATATGCATATCTAAGTGAATTGCGAACAGTAGCTCAGAAAAATAAGGTATTTACCAACTATATCGGTCAGGGATATTATGGGACGATTACGCCTTCTGTTATCTTGAGAAATGTGTTCCACAATCCAGGGTGGTATACTCAATATACTCCTTATCAGGCAGAGATTGCTCAAGGAAGATTGGAGGCATTACTTAACTTTCAGACGATGGTTTCTGACCTCACTGGACTCCCGATTGCAAATGCTTCTCTGTTAGATGAGGGTACTGCTGCTGCGGAATCGATGGCTATGTTCCAGAGTGCAAGAAATAAAAAACGCAAGAAAAATCCAGCGGTCAAGTTCTTTATTGATAACCACGTGTATGAGCAGACGGTGGATATCATGATGACTCGAGCTGAGCCTATCGGGATCGAAATTGTGAGAGGAGACTATAAGGAGGTGACGATCGATGATGACTACATTGGCGCATTGGTTCAGTATCCTAACAGTATTGGAAGTGTCGAAGACTATCGATCATTTTCAGCTCAGATTGCAGATGAAGGAGCATACCTTTGTGTAGCTGCTGATCTGATGAGTCTAGCATTATTGACTCCTCCGGGAGAGTGGGGAGCACATGCAGTCGTTGGTAATACGCAGAGATTCGGAGTGCCGATGGGATATGGAGGACCTCACGCAGCATATTTTTCTACCATCGAGGATTTCAAAAGGCAAATTCCAGGACGAATCATCGGCGTATCGCAAGATCGACTAGAGAATCGATCCCTGAGAATGGCATTGCAAACGAGAGAGCAGCATATCAAACGAGAGAAAGCAACGTCTAATATATGTACAGCGCAAGCACTACTCGCAGTTATGGCCAGTATGTACGCAGTATATCATGGGCCTGAGGGGATAAAAGATATAGCGAATACTATTCACCACCATGCATTTGTATTGGCCAATAACCTTAAGGCAATGGGATACGAATTAGCGAACGAAAGCTACTTCGATACTATCACTATCAAAGCTGACTTAGCAGAACGAAAAGACATTAAAGCGGCAACTGAAAAGAGTAAAATCAATGTTTTCTATTCTGAAAATGGAGTATCTATTTCTGTAGATGAAACAACAAATACTAAACTACTCGCTGAGCTGATAAACGTACTCGCCGCAGTAAAAGGAATATCGCATACTAGCACTAGTGCAAATGAGCAGCAAGTAATAGCTGCTGATCTAGTAAGGACGTCTGAGTTTTTAACTCATCCTGTATTCTCTAGTCATCACACGGAGAGCAAAATGATGAGATATATCAAGAGCTTAGAAAATAAGGATCTATCACTTGTGCACAGTATGATAGCTCTAGGTTCATGTACCATGAAGCTCAATGCTGCGACAGAGCTTATCCCCGTTACGTGGCCAGAATTTTCATTGCTCCATCCATTTGCTCCAGTAGAGCAAGCAGCTGGTTATACGCAGATTTTCGAAGAGCTCAATAAATATCTCTGCGAAGCTACAGGATTCACAGCTTGTAGTCTACAGCCAAACAGTGGTGCGCAGGGGGAATATACAGGCCTCATGACAATCGCTGCATACCATAAGGATAGAAATGATTTTGATAGAAATATCGCATTGATACCTTCGTCAGCACATGGGACTAACCCTGCATCAGCAGTCATGGCGGGTATGAAGGTAGTCGTAGTGAAATGCGATGAAGAAGGAAATATTGATGTAGCAGATCTGAAGACAAAAGCCGATGAGCACAAAGAGCATTTGGCAGCATTGATGATCACCTACCCGAGTACACATGGAGTATTTGAGACTGAAGTAAAAGAAATATGCCAATGCATTCATGACAATGGTGGACTAGTCTATATGGATGGGGCCAATATGAATGCCCAAGTGGGACTTACGAGTCCAGGGATCATCGGAGCCGATGTATGTCACCTCAATCTGCATAAGACATTCGCCATCCCACATGGAGGTGGAGGCCCTGGTATGGGACCGATTTGTGTCAATGACAAATTAGCTCCTTTCCTCCCGAGTCATACATTGATAGAGACAGGTGGAGAGAAGGGAATATCTGCCGTATCATCCGCACCATGGGGTAGCGCAAGTATCTTACTGATATCATATGCTTATATCCGATTGCTCGGAAAAGATGGACTGAGACAAGCGACAGAATATGCCATTCTCAATGCAAACTACATGAGGGCTCGACTAGAAGACTATTATCCTGTTTTGTATAAGGGAGAGAATGGAATGGCTGCGCACGAGATGATTTTGGACCTTCGACAGTTTAAACCACTCGATGTAAGCGCAGAAGATATAGCAAAGCGATTGATTGACTATGGTTTCCATGCGCCTACATTATCCTTTCCAGTTGCTGGAACTGTGATGATCGAGCCTACAGAGAGCGAAGACAAAGATGAGCTAGATAGATTTTGCGATGCAATGATTAATATCAAGAAAGAGATCGATGCCATAGCAAACGGTGATGTAGATGTTGCGGACAATGTACTTAATAATGCACCGCACACACTTCACGAAATCACAGCAGACGAATGGACACACGCTTATTCGCGATCAGATGCTGCATATCCTTTGCCATACTTATATTCTGGTAAAAAATTCTGGCCTTCTACTACTCGCGTAGACAATGCGTTTGGAGATAGAAATTTGATCTGTACTTGTCCTCCGATAGAAATGTATGAGGATTAGTATTAATGTGAACAAGACTTTGCAAACTCTTTTCTGGAGAAGTTGGGATAGTCAAATTCAGATTATTGGATGAGCATTATTATTGTCTACCATTCAGAAATAATATGCTGATGCCGTAGATAACCATATCTTCACTGTAGGTGCTAGGGTTTCCAGCCGCAGTTGGCTTGAGTTCTTCAGCAACAGGGGAGAAATCGTATGGCTGCCATGTCGTAGATATATAGGGTCTCAATGAGACTGCAGTACTACTAGATGGCAGATCTATTATGAGATAGAACTTACTATTCAGTACACGTTCCGACATGATATTTATAGAGTTATCAGTGATCGAGGTTTGATTGCTGTATTTCAGATTTTGGTATCCGATGTTTGCACCGAGTCCAAATTTCTCATAGTAAGATTCTAATCCAATGAAGTACGACAAGACGGACGATTTCCAGGTAGTACTAAACACATTACCATCGGCATTGACAATACCTTCCGCTTTATTTTTTCCTGTCATACTTATGATGCCCAGGTCCATTGCAAACTGGTCAAAAAACTTATATCTAGCACCTACTTCAATTCCGTTCCTAAATTTTATTGGGGACAAAGACCTGGTAGCTTCTGGGTTAGCGTTGTCATATACTGCAAAAATAGTATTTACTACTTCAAGATTACTATAACCGCCAGTATATCCGACCTTGAGATTTAGCTGAGCGCTAGTACTTGCAGATAAACCACACAGTGCAATAATAATCAAGAAAAACAACCTGTATTTAGACATAGTTTTTGTTTTTAATCAGCTCAATATATGATCTAGAAATCACCGATTTATTTAGATGCCAAAATTTCATTCATTTTTGCAAATGCGTTATCTAATCCACCTGGATTCTTACCACCTGCAGTAGCGAAAAACGGTTGTCCACCTCCGCCGCCACCGACTTCTTTGGCTAACTCTCTTATGATATTACCGGCATGTAGTCCAGCGGATTTTGTCAGTTCTTCACTAATTAATAACATGAGCTGTACCTTATCGTCACCCACTATACCAAATAATACTACTGCTTCTCCGAGATCCTGAGCTATATTGTGGCCTAACGTTTTGGCGGTTTTGCTATCGATGCCTTCTAGTTTCTGAGTGACAAGTTGTATACCACTAATTGTGGTAGCACTTTTCACTAAGTCTCCTTTCATATTGCCAGCTTGAGCTGCCATAAGGGCTTCGATTTCTTTACGGAGTGATTTGTTTTCGTCCTGCATGTCTAGGACAGATTTATGCACATCTTTTGTCCCTTTGAAAAGATCTTTGATGTCAGATAGTGTATCGATTTTCTTATTGACATAGCTTTCTGCAGCACTTGCAGTGATGGCTTCGATCCTTCTGACACCAGCGGATACTCCAGCTTCGCTCGTCAGCTTAAATAATCCGATCTGTCCTGTTTGGGCTACATGGCAACCTCCACATAATTCGCGAGAAAAATCTTTATCGAACGTGATCATCCGTACGTGATCGCCATATTTCTCACCAAACAACATTGTTGCACCAGCTTCTTTCGCTTCGTCAATTGGAATACTTCTGTGCTCTTGCAGGGCTATATTTTGTCTGATTTTTTCATTTACAATTTGCTCTACTTTTGTTACCTCTTCGTCAGTCATTCTTTGGAAATGAGAAAAATCAAATCGAAGGTATTCGTCTTTTACAAGTGATCCTTTTTGCTGAACATGCGTGCCTAGCACCTCAGTAAGTGCCGCATGCAGGAGGTGCGTTGCCGAGTGATTACCCTCTGTAAGCTTTCTTCTTTGTGTATTAATAGTCGCTTTTACGTCTCCTTTCATATCAGCGGGTAGTTTGTTTACATACTGAATGATGAGGTTATTTTCTTTTTTGGTATCAATAACGTTGATGTTCTCACCATTCACGGTAAGTGTCCCTGTATCTCCTACTTGTCCTCCACCTTCGGCGTAGAATGGTGTCTTACTAAGTACGAGCTGATAGATTTCTTTTTTCTTTTCTACCAATGTACGGTGCTTGAGGATCTTTGCATCAGTCACTTGGTGATCGTCATAACCAACAAATTCCACTTCATTATCATCCGATATTGTGATCCAGTCACCAGTTTCTCTTTTTGCATCTGCTCTAGATCTAGTTTTTTGTTCTGCAAGTGCCACTTCGAATCCCTGTTCATCGATGGTCCATCCTTTTTCTTCTGCGATCATTCGCGTTAGATCTATGGGGAATCCGAATGTATCATAGAGTTCGAATGCCTGTTTGCCATCCAGATTGTTATTTTTGAGCTCTAGCGAATCTATTCGTTTGAGTCCGCCTTCAAGCGTTCTCAAAAATGATTTTTCTTCTTCTAATATTACTTTACTAACAAAGGCTTGTTGTGCTTGTAGTTCTGGAAACACATTGGCGAATTGCTTAGCAAGTTTTTCTACCATACTATAGAGAAATGGCTCTTGAATATCCAAAAATGAATAATAGTATCGCACAGCTCTTCGGAGAATCCTACGGATGACATATCCTGCACCTGTATTGCTAGGAAGCTCTCCGTCAGCAATTGTGAAACTGACCGCTCTCAGGTGATCGACCAACACACGCATTGCTATATCAGACATGGGCGCATCCTCATATTTACCTTGGTATTTGACACCTGATTTTTCTTCGATATATTGGATGAATCCTGAGAAAACATCCGTATCATAGTTGGAATATTTGCCTTGAATAGCCATACACAGTCTCTCAAATCCCATACCTGTATCGATATGTTTATCAGGGAGGTTTTGGAGTGAACGATCAGCTTTTCTATTGAATTGTATAAATACTAGATTCCAGATCTCAATGACCATCGGATCATCCTTGTTGACTAACGTCGCACCATCTATTTTTGCTCGATCTTCGTCCGATCTGAGATCTACATGCAGTTCTGAGCAAGGCCCGCAAGGTCC
Organism: Herpochondria borealis; assembly: GCA_032274145.1. Lineage (NCBI taxonomy): Eukaryota > Rhodophyta > Florideophyceae > Ceramiales > Ceramiaceae > Herpochondria > Herpochondria borealis. The sequence continues at coordinate 5,594 of JAVCKV010568664.1, read as the reverse complement.
TACTTCTCCCATCTCCCAGAAGTTATCTTCTTTTCCGCAATAGAGAATATGATTGTCAGGAAGGTGTTTTTTCCATAAAATTGCAGCTTCTTCATCCTTATCGAGACCTTGACTCTCATCGCCACCAAAAACAGTAGCATACAAGCGGTCTGGGGATAGCCCATAGACATCTGTCAATAATTCCCATGCCCAATCTATCGTTTCGGATTTGAAATAATCTCCAAAAGACCAGTTGCCTAACATCTCAAACATCGTGTGATGATAAGAATCTCGGCCTACTTCCTCTAGATCGTTGTGCTTTCCAGAAACTCTGAGACACTTCTGAGTATCGGCCATTCTCTTGACATCAGGCACTTTATCACCGAGAAAATAATCTTTGAATTGATTCATTCCTGCATTGGTAAACATCAATGTCGGGTCGTCTTTGACCACCAATGGGGCAGAGGACACGATTTTGTGTTCTTTTGATTCAAAAAAGTCAAAAAACTTCTGCCTTATATCGTTTGCTTTCATTGTCAAGCCCTTTTTATTCTGTTACATTTTCTAATAATAATAATGCTTTAGACAATGATCAAAATATAAAATATTTGCCATCAATACTTTAAGCATAGCGAAAATACACATATCTATTTAATAAATATTATCAAAGGTAATTTTGATCTTCAAAAATGTTGTGCTATTTTTGAGCTCCCACTCCCCATGGACATACGTACTTCCGATCGACTGCAAAAGTAGTCAAAAGGACGAAAACACCGTGATGAAAAGAGAAAAATACGTATACAACAATCATACGCTTCAATATGAAAAACTGAGATATACTCCAGCCCAGAAGTTGGTCAGATTCTCAAAGTATACATTTTATGTTTTGTTGTCTGCGGCCACCATATTTGGACTGGCATACAAGTATCTTCCTACGCCTAAAGAAAAATCACTCGAAAGAAAAAATCAGCAAATGGTTTTTCATTTTGATAATCTTAAATCAGATTTTGGCCAGATAGCAGAAGATTTGAACCAACTCCAAAGAAAAGACGCAGAAGTACACAGGATGATTTTCGGACTCGACCCTATAGATGACGATGTATGGGAAGGCGGTATCGGTGGACATAATAAATACGCGATACTTGAAAACTTTGATGATACGGGTGAGCTCATATCTCAGTCACTTGAAGATGTCGACAAGTTGAAACGAAAAGTTGAAATTCAGAGAGAATCACTAGATATGCTCTTCGAAATGGCAAGTGCCAAAGAGAAAAAACTTGCCTCTATTCCTTCGATAAAACCAGTCGTAGAGGATAAGTTAAAGCGGAGCATTAAGCATTTATCTGGATATGGGATAAGGTTGCACCCTGTACACAAGGTCAAAAAATTTCACAAAGGTATCGACTTTACGGCGCCCAGTGGCACTGCTATCCAAGCGACTGGAAATGGGACTGTGATCAGAGTCGAGAAGAAGAAAAGAGGTTATGGTCATAATGTACTGATAGATCATGGCTATGGCTATACAACCATGTATGCACATATGAAAGTAATCAATGTGAAGAAGGGTGAAAAGGTAACTAAAGGCCAAAAAATAGGTGAAATAGGAAGTACAGGAACATCTACCGCTCCGCACCTTCACTATGAGGTAAGAATAAATGGCAAAGCGGTAAATCCAATTGACTATTGTCTCGACGGTCTGAATCCTACGGAATACAAAGAACTTGTTGCCAAAGCAAGCGAAGAAAATCAATCGTTTGATTAAGGTGTTTTGCGGAATCGCATCCAAGTATTAGATTTCAAAAGACGTCGGATAACTATGAGTTATCCGACGTCTTTTGAAAGTATAGCATTCTGGAAGTTTAAAAGGTGGTCGGAAGTTTAAGAGAGAAGCATTAATTAAATAAATTAAATAATGTCCGACCACCATTTCTCTAGATTATGTTTGTCAATTTTACGGCATATTCAGACGCTCCTAATGTTGATTGTTATTTAGTTTTCGATACATCATACGAATATGAATTCTAAATTTGTCTCTGAGTTAGTCAGGCGCTGTTGGTATTATCTATACGTTTTGAAATAGGCGGATTCGAGTATTATGCTCATCTTTAGTACATTATTAAGAATTCCATACACTATTTAAGAGTCTGTTCAGGTTTTAGAACTACATTTACGATCAACATATTTTTATCTGGAAATGGGCAAATCAGTCAATCCTAATCTCAAATTTAAATCCAAGCAACTCAAGAATCTGAGTCACTATATCGATGGTATCAATCGGGGAGATCGTTATGTACTTAGTGAATCACTGACATTGATAGAAAGTCAGAATTCGGAGCAGAGATCTGTAGGAAATGAAATTCTCGCTGCAGTGGGTAGTTCAGATAGTAAGTCGAGAACTATAAGAATAGGAATCACAGGTAGTCCTGGAGCGGGTAAAAGTACATTCATCGAAGCGCTAGGGATAGAACTCATAAGTCAAGGACTCAAAGTAGCGGTGCTTGCTATAGATCCTAGCAGTACCAAAAGTAAAGGCAGCGTTCTAGGTGATAAGACTCGAATGGCTCAGTTGTCCTTGGATGACAAGGCGTTTGTGAGACCGACGGCTACTGCAAATATATTAGGTGGGGTGGCTAGGAGCACAAGGGAATCTATCGCATTATGTGAGGCAGCGGGTTATGATGTCATTCTTATAGAATCAGTCGGAGTAGGCCAGTCTGAAACCGTATTGGCAGATCTGGTAGATATATATATGCTGTTACTGCTGCCAGGAGGAGGAGATGGAGTGCAAGGAATAAAAAGAGGCGTAGTAGAGCTGGCAGACGTTGTGATCATAAATAAATACGATGGAGATCGGAAACTTATCGCAGATCAAAGTAGGAGAGATTTTGGGGCATCGATTCGGTTATTTCATCATAGACTTCTCAGATGGCAGGTTCCGGTATTGCTGACTTCGGCTACCGAAAAAATTGGAATAAAAGCTGTTTTAGAAACTGTTTCTGATTTTAAAAGGTTAGCGATAGAGGAAAATTCATTTTTTGAGTATCGTCAAGAACAAGATCGGAAATGGCTTGTCGATCAATTTAGAAATCATATTGTCACTAAAGCTGAACAGCTGTTCAGGGTCGAGGATACACCAGACGATAATCAAGGGGAATCAATTTTCGAAACCATAGCCAAAGCACGACAGGCGATCAATCAAGACTTTGAAGAGTACTTGAAAATTAGAAAAGAAAAAGGCGCAGATTGAATAGAGGAGAAAAGATGATGTACGCGATACGATGGATAACAATGATCACAATCATCTTATTTTGTAGGTATGGCTTTGGTCAGGGTGTAGCCTTGGATTCATCCTATTTTACGTCTCCGGTAGACCACAAGATCAGATTGGCAGGTTCATTTGGTGAATTGAGAAGCAGTCACTTTCATGCAGGGATAGATATCAAGAGCAGCACAGGTGAAGAGGGAGATACGATCAGAGCTGCAGCGGCGGGATATGTTTCGAGAATCAAGATACAGCGGGGCGGATACGGGCAGGTGTTGTACATCGATCATCCGAATGGGCTTACCACAGTCTACGCACATTTACAGCGATTTGCTTCTAAGTTGGATCCATTTATCCAAGACCGACAAGCGGCAAATAAATCATATGAAATAGACATCTACCCAGAAAAAGGGTTATTCACCTTTACTCAGGGCGAATCTGTCGGGCTCATGGGCAATACAGGTATGTCATATGGTCCACATCTGCACTTCGAGATCAGACAGACACGAACAGAAGTGCCCCAGAATCCTTATCTGTATGGTCTAGGGCCGCCGGACACACGCGCACCATTATTATATGCAGTCGATGCACATGGATTAGATAGTGAGCATCGGAAGATATGGAGTCAAAAGATTGCGATTACTGCTAAGAATAAAAATACAGTTCCTACTGTCGAAGTTCCAGCCTGGCGAGCAGGAATCGCTATTCAGACCTTTGACTTGATGGATGGAGCGTCCAACAAAAATGGGGTCTATCAGATAGAAATGCGAGTCGATGATACTATATATTACAAACATACAATGGATAGTGTGTCATTCGATGTCTCGAAATATATCAATAGTCATATTGAGTATGAGGAGAAAATTGTCAACAATCGAACGCTGACAAAGCTTTACGTTTCGCCGGGAAATCCGCTTCCATTTTATGAGGAGACCCTACATAGTGGAGAAATTAAGTTGTATAAATCAAAGGTTAGAAAAATAGAGATCAGCATCAGAGACTTCTTTAATAATACCACTACCTATGCGTGTAATATCAAGCGAAGAGATGCAAAAGAGAATGAAATTCTTAACCCTACTTTTCAAAGATATCTAATTCAGGGAGAACCCGCGGATGTGAAGTTGGGTTCCTGCAGGTTTTATTTCCCTGCTACATCATTTGATAAGAATACGTACTTGAGTTATGAAGAGTCCACAGAGAATGGGCAAGTGACTTTTACGATCAATGACGATCTAACACCATTATTTAACTATCCGGTGGTCAGTATTCCAATCATGGGTGTGCTAGATTCCGTATTGCAGCCCAAAGTTGTCTTGGTACATAAAGGTAAAAGCAGCTACGGAGGGCATATTGAAAACGATAGTCTGCGGGTGAGAATTGGAAAACTTGGAAGTTATGCTGTGACAATAGATACTATACCTCCTACAATAGAAGTCGGTAGTTTTCTGGCAGAGGCTGCAGGCAAACCGTTTTTTAGATTTGCCATCTATGACAATTATTCCTCATCCGGATATGCTGAAGACGTCACCTATGATGTATATATAGATGGCCAATGGATAGCTGCACCGTTGAAGGCCCTTGGCAATAAATTGATCGTACCGCTGAGAGACGTGCCTTCAGGGGCACATACGATCAAAGTGAAAGTAGCCGATATGGTGGGAAATGTAACTGTATGGGAACGTGCGTTTCGAAATTAGTTGGGCATACCTTTGGCTCCATTTCTTATGATACTAAGTAGTGTGTTCGTCCGAATGCTTGTATCCAACGCTGCATTTCTGACAGATTACTTCTTCTCCTTTTCCGGATGGTCGCAATGCAATAGACTGTAGATGTTTCGTTGCATAGTCATTAATCCATCCTGCTTGAGGATCCTTGTCATTAACATTAAAATTCTCTTGCTTTACTCTTTCATAAAAAAGTCCTCCATATTCCTCTCGGCCCCAGCAGTTCGGGCATACTCCTTCAGGGAATGTATCTTCTTCAGGAGTACCTTTTTTATTCAAAAAATTCAATAGAGATTCCACTAGATTCATAGTCAATATTTTTATGTCTTATGTTGATATTGAATTAGACAGAAATGCAAGTAATTAGGCTATTTTAGATTTAATTTGGATTATTTGTCTTGCTTTGCAAAGACCTTCTTTAATAGATCAGTTGAGCGTTGCGATACGTCTGCCCGAATACCCAATTCTTTTTTTGCCACCAATCCGAATAGTCCTTTGAGCGCTTCTGTAGTTACATAATCTTTCAGGTCAGGATTAACTTTTGTGACGAATGGTATGCTGTTGTATTTATCTATGGCACTTGCCCAGTAATCTTGCACGTTAAATTTGCTCAACGATTGATCGACAAC
>JAVCKV010568654.1:0-10255 GCA_032274145.1 Herpochondria borealis | reverse complement strand
ATGAAGGTGGCAGCATACTTATACTCTGGTCAACGGACCGTAACGAGTGCAGACGCCTCGCAGATCTGGTTGCGAGATGGTTTTCTCGTGACTTCAGTAATGTGCCGACCGCGAGGGCGTTTCTCCGTTGTGCAACAACTTGGGCAATCCCAGCTCTGCCAGTTTGATCGTGGGGCTTCATGTGATGTGTCCTGGTAGTGCGAGGTTCACAGCAGTTCGAGTCCCGACAGTAGCGCTGCAGTGAGAATAAAAAGATCGGCAAATATGCGTAATACATGATGCATCACCGCTGCAGTAGGGATAGAGTGTATTATGTATGTGTTTATTTGTTACGGAAATGTATCGCCTATATCATTATATAAGGGGTCGGAACGGGCCAAATGAAAAGAAATACTCTTCACAAAACGTACTTGCTCGTACTGTAAGCGAACGGCATTACAGCACTCCAACACAAAATCAGTCATTTGCAGGTACCACACTACCAACTGTTGTATCCTCTGTCGTTTTCACTGCCCCCTCCAACACCGCCGCCGCCGCCACCACCAAAACTGTCCAAATTTTGTCAGCTCTGCACCATTTCTATCGCTCGCTTTTTCTTACCTCTGCCGTCCATTTCCGCGCTTCATCATCTTGATCGTTTCTACCCTCCACCTCTTCTCCACGCGTCTCCCTTAAACCCGATCTGTTCCCGCACGATGCACTATGCAACGGAGACGCACATGAAATCGTTTTTCGCGCTCTTCATGGACCTCACCCGCAGCGACGAGTGCCGCTCCCACTTCTGCAAGCGACCCCCGGTCTTCTGCCACTTCATTCCGTGGGTCTTCCGGTCTGCACAACCGACTGCTGCCACGGTCCGCGATCGTATCACGGAGCTACTCTACAAGAACGGGACCACTGTCGCGCTACTGGGTTCAGACCTGTTCAAAGCTTCATGTATACCGCGCATCCATCGCAACTGTCTGAGGAGCGTTTTCTCCTTCGTCCTCCGCATCGCTGATTCCGTCAACCGCTTCCCGTCGCTGCGCGGCTACGCAGAGCTCTTCGTCACGCGCGGCGCTCTCGCCTCGAGCAGAGCGTGGAGCGCCCTCAATAGCACTGAATCTCCCGAGGACATCCCGTTCTTCTTCCACGCGGTGCAGCTCATGTCTTCAGTGCATCCGCACCCGGGCTCGACACCCGACCACATCTCGCAAAACAGCCACTTCGGACGCTACCTGTCCGCGACGCTTGCTGTCACCCAAGCATGGACCGCGCTCTCAAACCATCTGGGAGTCTCCTCCATCGCGTGGCTGTATGCCTATCTGCGCTTCGACGAGACAACGCTCCAGTTTGTACCCCGTCCCCCGTCCTCCGCAGAAGAACAAGGCGATCAACAAGCCCGGGAGCGAGCCTTGTGCCACTGTGCAACCCTCTTTCTAATCGTGCTCAAAAACGTTTTGCTCGACCCCGCCTTCTACCTCCCCGGCGGACACTCGAATTGTCTCCTCCTCGCTAACTTGCGCAGCACCGACGGTCAGCTTCCAAGCGTCTTCCGCCGACTTTCCGCGCGCGACGGAGCCGCCTTGCACCTCGACTTGAAAAAATGTGTCGACACTGTGGCAGCCGGTACCATCTCTCCATCGACAGACATCGCGACAACGCCAAGCACGAAGAGGCAACGACCGCCTCAGCCCAGCCCGCCCTTCCCCGCACAGGCCGACGAGAACGCCCCTTCCGCGAAACGTCCACGACGTCCAGACAACTTGGAGCGCCGCGAGTCGCCGGGCGCGGGCCCATCCCGTCGCACAGATGCACAGAAAAGCACCACTGGTCACTCGTCTTGCGCCCATGGTTACGTCGCAACAATCAAGCCCGCCCCCGATGGCTTCGCCAGCTACACAAAGCTGCCTGTCGGCGTTGCGGCCGCCGTCGCGTCGCTAACTGGGTGCATCGAGGCGTTCACGAACCTGCGCGACGTTACTGTATCGCATTGGAGCACGGACGGTATCGAGGCCCTGCGTGGTGTCTGCAAGACGTCGCTACTTGTTGTGGAGGCGACATCGTGTGGGCTAATCCTCGGTACGGCGGGACGTGGTGACGGTGACGGTGATGGTGACGGTGACGTGGATGCGGGCACGCGACGCGTGATGGCGTTTAGCCGGATCGCGATGCAGGCCGAGATCTTTCGTCTGTTCGGCGCGCTGCTGTACCAGAATACGGCGACCGTGCCAGCGCGCTGGACATGCGCAGAGACGGGCGAGGAGTTCGGGAGACGCGATGTGGCCAGAACAGCCGTACCGCTCGGCGTGCTGCCCGGCCGGTCGGGCCGGGCAGACGACGTGCCCGTGCTTCTCGTGCCGTCCCGGTTCTGTGTCGCCTCTGTCATCCGCCGCGCGCGACAAGGAGAGCCTCACAATGCGGAGGTGTGCGTTGAGGGCGATAACATGGACGCGGACGCGGTTGACGCGGCTCGCATTGCCGTTGTGCGGGCTACGCGGAACATTTCCCGCGGGCAGGAAGTGTGTTTGCGCATTAGATCGAGTGCTGGGTTGGAGCGCCCAGCTGTGAAATGAAAACTCACGTAGCATATCATATGCTATAGAGTAATGCTTGATCACTTCCATCAAATTGTTCAATAATTTAAGTATTATGTGGAGGCAAATATGTATCTAGGAAGCATTACGTTCAAGACAGTGCAAGGTGCTATCAAGACAGGGCGGCGTCACATTCAACCAGTTTTGAGAGTATATTTTTGCAAACCTAGCACTCTGCTCAACATTATGAAAAAATATATTATATGCTACTTTGAGTAACAATATAAGTTAGGTGTTTTGCTTAGAATAGCAAAAGTGAGATCACTTAACACTGAAACATTCAAAGCAAAGGATCATTTGTATCTTTATCTTCCAAAAATAAATAAGCAATTGGACGGCTACGTGATAGCCTTTTAAATTTAATTTAAATATTACCATGCCATCAGGATTACAATATTATTTTCATCCTCGTTGGATGGTAGCATTTTTATTTCCCTTCATTAAACGATTTTCAAATAATAGTAACTTTTCAGTCTATACTTTAAAACCAGGTAAGATATCGCATAAACATTAACATTAATCGGCATATATTTTTCTTTACATACATTTTTGTCATTCTGCAAGTGCTTGTGAACAGTTTAGTCAACTTTTTTCAAGGCACGAGGAAAGTGATGATTTGTACTTTTTCGATCATCACCAGGTGCTTAAAATTGTGATTTGTCACTCAAGCAGGCCCAGAATTATTTTTTATTTTCTCAATTTTCTCAGAGGAAAAAATGGTTTCGCAACTGAAATTTAAAAATATGGTTTTTGAGTGAACATTTGTTTTATTCATAATATTTTTATTTTCTCCCAAAGGCTCTGCAGGTATACCATCTTTGATCGTAACTGCAGTGGATTGCATTTTTGAATTCTAAGTATTTAAAAGTGGTCAGTCGGCTCACTGTATACGCTTTTTTTGAACATTTGTGCTTGTGCATCCAAACTGCGTACATCACGGTAGGGAGTGAAGAACAACCTATTTTTTAAACTAGTGTAACAAAATCGGTAGACAAAGTAGCTTGCGAAATGACTATAAAAAGAAAAAAGGAAAACCTATGAAACACAACCAAAAACGATGAAATGTTAATAGCATTAACCAGTCAAATCCTCGTCAGAGATGTTCATGATCAAACTTTTGTACATTTGCTGAACATAGTATTGCAAAATACAACCTATATATTACCAAAGGTCTAGTGAGCAGCCCCGTACCTTTGAATTACTAATCGATCAAAGCCCAACTCATTAGTCAATGGGTTTTGGGCTATAGTTAGTCATTTGTAGTCAACTACTGAAAAAGAAACAGACTCTTCGTTGTGATCAGGCAGGGTTCGCAGACGTGGTGCACAAATGACAGAGAGCGCTCGCTGAGGGATCTCGTCGTCTCAAAAATGGAAACAGGAGGAAAAGTGGCCACCCACGATTCATCTTTTGCCCATAATTACGGCTACTTCATGAATAAATAAGACTACATAGGTGCAGAAATTTTGGTCGCCGACGATCAATAACAAAAAATTTAAATTTGTTGCGCAAAACAATATTTAAAATTAGTATTTTGATGAACCTGACTTCGATTTATGGAATTGGCGACGCGTGATTTTAAATTGACTAAATTTTGTTCATTAATTGAGAAAACCGTAGTTTGTAAGTCACGATCAGTCATATTTAGGGATTCGTTAGTTAAAAGTACGGGGCTGCTAGTGAATATACTTTTTAAGAGATTCGTTGCTTGAAAATAATCAAACATTGAAGGTGACATTCGTTATCGAATCTAAAACTATCTCCCAATAGTTTCAACCATAAAACTTTGCAATTTCGCAATTCAAAATTAAGAGAATGAATCTATTTAGGCAACTTTTTTTGAAAATCAGTCAAGCTTTTTTATTCTAAAGAATAAAAGTATGTGCCTATTCAACGCGCTATTCGAATATTGAAGAATGCATTTCTCATAATTTGCTTCTGTAAAGAATTGTATTTTCAGTTCATATAATCCGGGGTTAACGTAGATATATTCAAATCTGGTAACTACTGTTTTAAACGTTTTTGATTAAATTGAACGATTTTTGATTAATAATTAAATTAAACAATTTAAAAATTGTTTGATCCATGAATAGTGCATTTAACGATCTTCATATCGATTAAAAATCAGCAGTCATGGTTAACAGTTAAAATGGCTTTTTGGAATGGGGTTTCCAATTAGTTGTATAAAGAACGAGCCATGTTAGTTTTCATATTACTTAGACTTCCCAAAATAGAAAAAAACTAAGTATAGATCCAAATATAGTACGAAATATTTTCAAGTTAAGAGAAGTACATGGATGGAAAACAATAAGATGTTCCAGAAAATAAAAATCATACGACACAATTTTATTTTCAAAAACACAATAAAATTGCAAAACTTATTAGAGCTCAATAGTATCTCATATTTTGTATAGGAACGATACGACGGTACTACAATTTGAAACGATACTTTTAAATAGTTACTGCTTTCGAATCCCGAACGATTTGATGTATTTAGAGAAACAATAAGCGGGAAAATAAAAGATTAAAAACTAATAGAATCCAATATTTTGATTCGAAAAGCAGAAAGACTTATGAAAAAGTAAGTATTTCTACTTTTCGAATCAAATTAAAATCGAATATTAAAATACGAAAAAAGCGAATTACTCACATTGTTAATGACACAAGTAAAAAGCTATTTTAATATTTATTAATCATGTCCATGTGAATAGTAATGACAACATTTTTTATTAAAATTCACGGCAACCTGGTACGAGTTCTGAAATGATTCGGTGACGACGGGTCATTGTTCCGAGGAGCGTTCGTGGATTCTACTGTGATAGTGTAACAGTTTAGCGAATAAAATCGCTCGAATGTGGCAACATGGCAAAAAGCAGCAAAAGGCGAGAGTCAGAAGCGACTGCAGACCGGATGGGTGGATGAAAAATTCGATGTGAGTGGTAATCGAGGCAAGGAAAGGCTCGTAAACTTTAGTTCACCGCGAGCAATGCAGTGAAAAGTACACTACAGCTGTAAAAAGTCGGCGGGCATGCATATCCGAATTCGTAAGGTGGTACTGGATTTATTGGTTGTTTACTTACCGCCGTGCATACGGCCATCAAGACCGCTGCTCACGACAGGAACACGAGCGATGTAACCCGATGACTGAGCATTCTCGCAAGTTGGTCGGAGGATGATGGCTTTTTGAGACGGAGCAGAGTACTGTAACTGTAACTGCAGCGTTCGATGTGTGGGAGACTGTAATCAGGGTCGTAGAATTCCCGCCTAAACCTCGATCCAATCTGCGAAATGCGCTTGGGTAAGAGTACAACGCGAGTGTAAAGCTCGGTTTGTCACGCATCTTTCTCCTCCGCGGAATGTGGCAGGTGAGGTGGATGGACAAAAAGGATGTAAATATCGCTGTCTTTATCTCTACTGTACTCATGATGCCGCACCGTACAATAAACCGGCATAGAGGACCATAGCAGTGTTACTGATAGCGAATTCACAGATATCTTGGTTGGCAGAAAGAGAACTGTAAACGACGCAGAGTCCAGTCCGTGTCTGGTAGCCGGTATACAGGTCTTCAACAGGCTAGGTTCCAGAAACGGCAATCTTCCAGAAAAGGATTGTCCGGATGGAGAGGGTTGACTGTGCAAGGACAAGAAAAAAGAAACCCACAGTGTTGCGTTTCTCCGTCCGAAACGTACTGGCCCCACCTAGTCTGTCTAGTGTCAGACGCTCGGGCTGTGGTCGGCGGGTTCCGTGCCTCTCCGTCCTTCCTTCCTTCAACGCCCAGTCGCTTTGACGACGACAAACCTAGCGGTATAAGAAGCCGGGTCATCTCGGCGATAAGCGCATCTTCCCGCTGCAGCACCTTGCCTCTCACACCCACACCGTCGTAGCCTCACCACCCCATACCTCAACACACCCCTCTTCCGGCATCCAAGTCTGTCCTTGATTTACTTCCCCCAAACACGTCGCAAGCAAAGAAATCCACCTCAACGATGACCACCGTCCGAGTCTCTCTCTTGGCGTTCCTCCTCCTCCTCTCCGCCGCCGTGCTATCTCCTGCAGCTGGTTCATCAGCGTCCGCGCTCTCCGCCCCGCCCTTCGCCCGCTTTTACTCGCGCCGTCACCACTGCCGCCGTCAGCCAGCCCTCATATGCGTGCTGCGTCCCACAGACGGCAGCACCGTCCACGGCGTGGTAAAGTTCCACGCCGTCCGCAACCGCTTCTACCGCCCCTGGCGCCGCGCCTCAAAGCGCTGTCACGTCCTCGTGACAGCAACCGTGCACGGTCTCACGGCAGGGATGCACGGGCTTCACATCCACACGTACGGCGATCTGCGTAGCGCCGACGCAACGGGTACGGGCGGCCACTTTCTGAACCCGCGCAACCGCGCCGTCTCGCACGGCATGCCTGGCGACCGGCGCAGACATTGGGGCGACTTTGGTAACGTGCTTGCGCATGATGATGGCACGGCGCACATGCATGCTGTCGACCGCGTTATCAGGACCCAAGGCATTGTTGGACGTGCTATCGTCGTGCATGCCGGACAGGATATGGGGAAGGACGCGCAGCCGTCCGGCGCTTCTGGCCCGAGACGCGCGAGCTGCGTTATTGGGTTTGCTAACCCGGAGCTGTGAGGATTTTTTGCATGGTTTGAGACTCGATAACTTTTTACTTTTTTCCCCTTACCCTACCGCCTGATTGTACGTTTTTTTTTTCGGCGAAGAAACATACTTGCGCACATAGTAAAACGAGATCCAATGATTTAAAAAATGACACTGTGTATTGGAACGAAAACGCAGAAGTTACGTTACAGTACTGTGATGACACACGTCATGAGATACTACATATTTACTATTTGACGTAAGGGGATCAGGCACTTGGCCTGTACCTGCACTTGACACTGTCATGATGGGCCAGTGGTTCAACGTCGAACGAACAAGGAGGACGAGTTTCTTCCTTCAACGGGAGCAAACACAATGCGGCAACTCCCCAGGGCAATCGCCTGTAAGCGATCTGCCTTTCCTTCCTCAACCCCGTGCCTCGTTTGAGACCAGGAACCGACAAAAGTTCGGCACCGGACGTAGCAGACGGTTCTGCGTTCCGATCACAATGCATGGCTGCCCGAGCCGCGCAACTTTATCAAGCATGTGTGACAGCGAGCCTCTTGACGTAATTTTTTCTTCCCTCCCAATTGATAGGGAACTTGGGCGAACAAACAACCTTAACCTTTCTTTATTTGAAGCAAGTATAATCTCCCACGCAACGTATTAGGAACTTTCCGACGTGTTATTGTGAGATTGTGGAGTCGATAAGGACACTTTTGCAGATCGCAATCCAAAAAGTGGACAGTCCCAGTAGCAACAATAAGATCGAATTGGTGTGCCGATGTTCGATTTCTCCATGCGTGAAAAGTCAAAAAGGTTTCAACAATGAAAGGAATAGACAAGTCTCAAAACTCAATTCGATCACTAACGTACAGGTAAACCGCCATTTCGAGCGCTCGCAAAGTATTAGACTTCTCCATTCTAAAACGCTTCGGAACGACGCACGTTTTCGGAAATCTTTTTCAAAACAAGGAACACTTGTGAAAACATGGCACAATAGAATCGAAATTTGTAGGACTGCGGAGATGTTTTGCGATTATGTTCCACCGTGCCAAATATCTTTCTAATCCAAGATAACATGCTTTTCTACTGCGGTATCATATAATACCGTAGCTAGTACTGCCTGTAATTATTAACGTTTTTGCAAAGTATTGCTTAATTCAATGTAGAGTACGATTTGTAATTGGATACACGCATTAGCAAAAACGATTAAGGAAAAGGCAACGCAAGAGCAGCTGGTCCTTAAAAGCAGTCTGATATGTTTCAACTTTTCATCATTTCTTCGTTTATCGTATACACTGAATTCAGGGGTTTGACAAATAATGAAGTGTTTTCTTACTTTTTATGTGTCACGCAAAATCGTTCAGTGCGACCTGATGAACAGTAACAATAGAGCTTGTGTTTTGATAATTTTCCTCAAAAAATGACAAGACTCAGACTCTAAAATGGTTCCGTACTCAAAAAAGTTATTTCCTTTTTCTTTATCAATCTATCAATCAGTCGTCGCTTCTCGCAAAAATTATGACTTTCTTCAAGTACTTACAGGAATGGGATGGCTCAATTATATTGCCCAAAGTGTTGTTATCCGTGGTCACTGAGAAGTTTATTTGCAATTAAGTTATTAAATTAAGAAACTATTTATTATTTCGTTGTATACCATAGGCTATCTGTTTATTACAGTGTGATGTTTCTGCTTGAATAATATTTATATTAGTAAAAATTGCATCAGGAAACTTGCTTCGGTTTAAATCCACTCTCAGTATTCGATGAAAGTGACTGGAACGAACCACACAGGAACCACACAGGAATATGTGCGTACGACTTTTATATATATATATATATATATTTTTCAAAACTTCAAGAGTTGTACCAACGATAAAAAGCCTTTTACAGTACGATATCGTATTGAATCTTCGGAAAACAATTTTGAAACATCAAACTTTTGAAATCTTGGACATAAGTTGTGTACCGAGGAATAATAAATGTAGCAAACACACATACATTGTGAGGCCTGAAATTTATGTCGCGCATTTTAAAAACATTGAATAAAATTAAATGTATTTAAAACGTGCGTCATTAATTTCAGACACGAATTGTTATAGGGAATATTTTTCCTTCCAACAATTATTATGCGCAAATGTTTCTGCGTAGCATAAAATAATGTCAACAAACGCGCATATTCCTAGACACTTTGTTTAGGTAAGATACACTGCGTTTAATTCGTCAATACACCCAATAATGAAGTGTTAAAAAATAGGTAAACTAATGAGCTCAGCGTTAAAAGAACAAGCAGAAACTATCTTAAACTACTTAGATACAACACATTACATCGATTTCAATGCGCCAAATGCAGAAGAGAAACGAGAAGCTAAGTATAAGATTGGTAAAGCATGCAACAAAGCGAGAGAGATCCTTTGTAGCGATGAAGCGTTTCTTGATTGGGTATGGTCTAACGTTATTCCAGAATGTTCAACGGATATTGAAGAAGTGACGCCAAATACATTGATTTCTTGGCGCATGCTGCCAAAATTTGGCACATTAGAACAATGTGAAATAGTTGGTTTTACGCATATCTCTAAGTTATTGCTTGAAAAAAATGCGGCAATGAAAGCAGAAGTGTTAGCTATTATTGCCAATAATGATCCTGAAACGGCTAAGAAATTAATTAAATCGGTACTTAAACCGACAATTGATTTCACTCCTATTGTTGCTAATAAAACCAATTTGGCTGAAACCGTTGCAAAAGCTGACAAGTTATCAAAAGATGCACTTGTTGCTTTAGTTAAAGCAATGCATTTACAAATGACTAAGTAATAACTGAGTTATCAATATCAAAACAATATCGAGGAGCTAGCTGCTCGATATTGATTGTTTAACTTATTCGTGACCTCAAAACTACATATGCTCAGTCTATTTGGGGGAAAGTCTGTCCTCTCATTAATCTAATATCTACGCGTTAAAATAAAAATTCTGTATTTAACTTCATCTCAGCATACTCAATTTAATCAGTTGGTTATTGAAAAAATTTACATTGAAGATCAATAAGCGATCATTTAATGTGGGTTTTATTCATATGATTTT
>JAVCKV010568643.1:0-10258 GCA_032274145.1 Herpochondria borealis | reverse complement strand
TGTGTTTGTTCGATTGAATATCAATCTTTCTCGCACACAAGACTCACTCTACACCCGTTTAAAAAGGATTGATTCGATTGCTCAGTCAAAGGTGGGCAGGTCAGATGAAAGGGATGCTCGACAATGAACTCGAGGCAGCACTGAAGGCACGACAGAGATGATGAATAAGCTTCGTCTTGTGTGTGTCTGTCTTGCAATGGATTGCGCGAAGCACCCCTGAAACAGCGCAAAAAATTGGGTGGACATGGGAATGACGGTGGTCGGCAAGACGTTGAAGATCACTGAGGTCAGCGGATCTTTTTCTGTGACAACAGATCACAAGACACTTCTTGATTGACAGACAAACCACTTCACTGACCTCATCCATCACCGACGCTGAACGGGTTTGTTAGATTGAAATTGCATTGCATTGCACTAAGATGATTTCTCGATCGGCTCTGTTTCTCTCTTTCCTGGCTTCGGCCCTTGCCTTTCAATCCCAGAGTTGTCGCAGCATCAGTCGTGACACTACCACCGCACTGAACGCCGCATCATCTCGTCGTACATTCCTTGCAACCACGGGAGGTGCCGTTGCATTCGGTGTTGCTGCATCCACCCTTCGCCCAGAACCTGCTTCTGCTATTGGTCCTACCAAACTCGATCTCATAAATCCAACCTACTTTGCCGAAAAATGCCCTCCGAGCAAACCCATTCCTGGTGAAAAGGCCATGAAGGGATTGAGAGGTTTGTGTGTTACCGTCAAGGCTGACTTGTCAGAGGAATGTCCCAAGGATTTGGAAAAGGTGGGAGTCTATGGCTTTGTGACGGATGGTGATTCGGGAGATTCCGTCTTGGCCAACAATCCGGACATGAACACGGATGCGGGTCAGTTTGCCATGATTGAGAGCGTGACACCAAAAGATAGAAAGGTCGAGTTTGAGTTTATTGCCGCCATTCCCATGGAGCGTAACATATCCGAGTTCGAGAATGGTATCGGGCCTCTTAAATTTGGCAGTCTGCGTTTGGTGAGCTTCCCTGGGGGGCAACAGTATGGTGCCATCAACCCCTGTGAGATGAATGAGTTTAGCGACGAATGTGACGCATGGGAACAGGAGAATGGTCCCTACGAAAAGGGCAAGTACATGGTCAAGAGTAACGAACGTACAAAGGGACGCTAAAGGAAGATTTTGCGTAGAGAGAGAAAGACCAGCTTCTATGAGATGAAATTTCATGGAAACTCATACACTATTTATATTTTTAGTTTTCTCTTTGTTTCTTCTCTCGAGTTCCATCTCTCACGTCTTGTTGTTACTGTCTCGTCATCTTCTGTTTAGATTTCACCAGCAGTACGTCCAGTCAAGTCACCAAGATCCTTGTGAGCATCAGTCCAGGCAGTGTGGAAGGTGCCCTCCTTGTCGGTACGCTCATAGGTGTGTCCTCCGAAGAAGTCACGCTGGGCCTGTACCAAGTTGGCCGGAAGCGATTCACGGCGGTACTGGTCGTAGTACTGCAAGGATGCCGAGAGGGCGGGGCATGCAATGCCCGAGGCGACGCTGAGCGTCACAATGCGGCGCCACGCCATTTGGCGCATGTTGATTTCCGACGAAAAGGTAGGGTCGACCAACAGGTTGGGGAGGTTCTCGTCGAGGGCAAGAGCGCTCTGGATCTTGGCAAGGAGCTGGGCACGAATGATGCAGCCTCCACGCCACATGCGAGCGCAAGAAGAAAGGTCAATATTCCAGTTGTTTTTGTCGGAAGCAGCCTTGATGATGCCCACGCCTTGGGCGTAGGAGCAGACCTTGGCACAGTACAGAGCAGCCTGAAGGTCAGCAATCACTTGGTCCTTGTCGATGGCTGGAGCCTCAGATGGTCCTTCGAGAACCTTGGAAGCTTGGATGCGCTCGTCCTTGCGGCCAGAAATGTAGCGAGCGTCGAGCGATGCGGCAATGGTAGGGGCAGCAACAGATTGCTCCGCAGCTTCCTGAACAGTCCAGCGACCAGTTCCCTTCATACCAGTCTTGTCGAGAACGTAGTCGACGACCTCACCTTCACCACCCTCGTCCTTCTTGGCGAGAATCTTGTAGGTAATCTCAATGAGGTAAGATTCGAGCTCACCAGTGTTCCACTCCTCAAACAACTTGGCCATCTCCTCGTTGCTCATGCCAACAACCTTGCGGAGAATGTCGTAGACTTCGGAAATCAACTGCATATCACCGTACTCAATTCCGTTGTGCACCATCTTGACGTAGTTACCAGCTCCAATTGGACCCAAATAACCTGTGCAAGCCTCGTCGCCAACTTGAGCTGCACACTTGACCAGAATATCTTCCAAGGCGTCGTAGGCTTCCTTTGGTCCACCAGGCATGAGGGATGGTCCGTTGCGAGCACCCTCCTCACCACCAGAGATTCCCATACCGATGAAATGAATGCCCTTGCTGGAGAGCTCCTCACCACGACGAATAGTATTAGGGAACCACTCGTTTCCTCCGTCGACAATAATGTCGCCTTCTTCTAGGTGCTCCGCGAGTTGCTTAATGGTGTCGTCGACGGGCTTTCCAGCTTGCACAAGAATGATAATCTTGCGAGGCTTGGAGAGTTGGGCGCAAAAGTCAGCAGGACCGGTGGATCCGACAAGGGGCAGTTCGCCTTCATTCTTGGCGCGCTGGACCGTCGTTTCTACCTTGGCAGGAGACCGGTTACCAACGACAACCGAGAAGCCGTGATCTGCCATGTTGAGAGCAAAGTTCTGTCCCATGACAGCAAGTCCCCAGAGTCCGACGTCGCAAGACATGATGATGTTGATTTAGTAGTAGTAGTTGCTTGTGTTTGGTATATCGCGTTGCGGCAGTTGGCTGCAAGTTGAAGATAAGATTCGAGAAGCAAGCGCACTAGGTGAGTAAAGGGAGCAATGGAGCTGCTGATTCATACAGTACACAGCAAGCTCTTCAATCAAAACAATGCATCACTACAGGAAGATGTTGCTTGACTGCCAGTGCAACAAGGTACGTTGAAGCTGACCAGCACAACATGATCAAAGAGGAGTCAGCATTGGCGACAACGGATACGAACACACCTGCAATCTTTTTATGAGTGTTCTCGGAAAGAAGTCATGGCGGATCTGATCGCGATCACAGATCGGAACCCTTTTTTCTCCCTATAAAATTGACGTAGAAATTCTACGAATGGTTGCACAGGCAGTTCTTACCAGTGGTCATTGGTGATTGGTTTGTGAAGTTGGACATTATAAATACCATGTTCTACAGGACTATACGAACGATGCTACTGCACAAACTACTGCAGTCGTGGAGAGAATAGATCAATTTCCTACGTGGTATCGCAGTTGGTCGCGTTAAAGAAGCCATCTTTGCCTCCATTAGTCGATAAAGACCCCCCAAGAAGAATTGGTAGGCTCACAAGAAAGATTAAACGCGACCACGCCATCGCGTGGCCCAGAGGGGTAGCTAGCTAGCAGCTCGTGATCAACTAGCTAGCATGAGATGAGACGTGATCGAGTTTGGAGTACACGTGTAGCTAGCAACTGTGACCGAAATCCCGCCCCTTGTTCTGAGACACCACTTGTTCTTGCGATCTACACCGTGTGTGTTACTCACGGGTGCTGATTCACTAGTAGCTAGTTTACCCATCAGCGCATGTTTCTCGTTTGCGTCCAGTTCCCGACGCCAGTCTCTAGCCTTCTTCTAAAAAAGTATCCAGAACAGTGGCGGAAGCTGACATTATGGTGCAGCCACAGATATTTGAAAGTGCTGCTGTGCTGTGCAGCACATGCAATGTCTCTTTAATCACATAGTTGTGTTCATTTGATTGCAATCTTCTACAGCACACACCTCAGTTGCAGTACATATCTTCTACAGCACGCACCTCCAGATCGCGCTCAAAAGTGTTGGTGCGCATGCGCAGAAGATTGCAAGATCGCAGCAGTTGCGGCAAAGATATTGTTCTTCGAGATACAAAGAACCGGCAGAGCCACCGTCACATTGGATATGAATAGTTCTGGTTTCCGGGTTGTGCCAAAAATAGGTCGGCGGTGTTTGATCACGTCGAGGAAATGTGAGGAAATAGTCTATGTATTTGATCACGTCCAAGAAACACTGTAAGGATGGGGTTATCGAGTACCGCGAGAAACTTCAACTTCCCAGTAGATCTAAAGAACACCAGGTCCTTGTATGTCTCTCTCTACAGAGTAGAGAGTTCAACTATCAAGCTAGAGAGAATCAACTGTAGACCATGCCTAAATGGCGAGGCCTCTGTCTGTCGGGTCATCAAAAGAAGCTCCAAACTAGCAGAAGGTAGATCCACTCCTTTGAGGTTTCCTAAAATCCTTCGTTAAAACTTCCCGGAGTCGAGATCATACGATGATCATGTCTTTACAATGGCGCCGTTCCTTTCGCCGATTGCTGCATGTAGGAGCAGAACAGGTGTCACTGTTGCGCCTTTGGACGAGGAAAAGCGACGTACCAAGTCGACGACGATTGATATACTGAAAACTGAAATGCCGCGATCAGGACTTCAACACGGAATGCTTGCTGATGCCACAACTATCACGATGGCTGTTCAACGTAATAGTACTACCATCATTTCGATTCCGAAACTCCCTACAAAGGACCCCGTTGCTGGTGGTAGATGATAAGTTGCACAGATATAATATCTAGTAAATCCCACTCACTCGTTTCCCTTCTTCGTAGTAAACAACTTATTGTTGCTGCTCCTGTTTCTGAAGAAATGACATTACGTTCTGTACCCCCTCCGTCGAAGCTGCAATCGTTTGACGCTCCTTCTCGTAGGCCTCCTCCATACCCAACTTTGGCTTTTTGGGCACAAGGACAGCATCATCGTCATGATCTGGCCTGGAACGCTTGTCGTCATCCATTTTCGTCACAAGCTCTTGTGCTCGCACGGTAAGATCATCGAGCGTTTCCTTGTCGTGAATTAATTTGGAAACAGTGTTGGAGATGATGGAGGCATCGGTGACTTGAGGAACCGTCACGAGAGCAAGTGCTTCACACTTGCTCACGAGCTTCTTGCGACGAAGCTTGGCATCGGCAAGTTTGGTACGAAGGTCCTTGAGTGATTCGTCCAAACTGGTCATGGCTTCTGGGGTTGGAATCTCATCTGCATTGGGGTATTGAATAATAATGCTACTTGCAGCAGGGCGAGCATTTTCCTTGTCGTCAAGAAGAACATTAGGAATGTTGGGAAGTTTGTTGGTGACAAAAGCTTCCACAACATTTTTGCGCCTCGTCGCGGGAAGCGATTGAATGGAAAAAATATTGCGACCCATGTAGGCTTCGAGAACGTCTACATTTCGAGAATACACCTTGGACAGTAGATCGAGCAACGCGTCTTGGTGAGGCACACGAGGGAGCGACTTGACACCATCTTTCAATGCGTCCTCCACACATTCTTTCAATTGATCACTAATATCCAGTGTCTTTGTTCCAAACAAGATGCGATCTTGTTGGGGGAGCATGTCGTCCATGGCGGCGCCGTCTCCTGTTGTCGTCATGGTCGTCTTGGTCGAAGTTTGTTGTTGTTGAGAAACTCAAACAGTAGCCGTTAAAATTCAAATCGAATGTACGAGGATTACCCTTCTTCTACATACACTTGGTCAGTATATATTCTTACGTGCCTGTATGTCAGCCCAATAGAACGTCGTATACAGTACCGTCGAAACGGTTTTGGAATCTGAAAGTCGCTTTATATGGTTTCGATCTACACTATCGCCACGGGGATCTTTGCAAGAGACTGTAAATAACATTCCATTGATGAGCCACATCATCGTGATCTCACGTTCTTTGCCCGTGATGGCTGCCAGGTTGCAAGAGTCACTGTGATACGCTGTATCGTGATTCCAATCTGGCATGGTTGCACCATCGAAGGGCTCAAACATCCGACCGATCCATCAAGCTCAAGATGAAGGTGGTTTCTTGTGTTGTAGCAGTCCTTGGCAGTCTTTTATCATGTACCACATCATTCAACATACCAGTGGGGGCACCGCTATTAGGGCCAACGAAGCTGAACGCAGCAACAGCATATCCGATGGAAACACCGTTTGCCGATGAGCCTGTTGTATTGGAAGAAGAACCACGAGTCGGTGTACTGCTTCTCAACCTTGGTGGTCCAGAGACTGGTGACGATGTGGAAGGTAGGTTATTCGTTGCTTTGTAAGCTCGTCATCGAACATCGAAAGGCTAACCCCTCCCCTCCCCCTCGTTTACAGGATTCCTCTTCAACCTCTTTGCCGACCCCGACATTATCAGACTCCCCGGTCCTCTCACACCCCTGCAGGACCTTATCGCGTTGTTTATCTCCAAACGCCGTGCCCCCAAATCTCGTGCTGCGTACGATTCCATCGGAGGTGGTTCGCCCATTCTTCAATACTCCAACGCCCAGCGTGACCTACTCTGCAAGGCACTCAAGGATAAATATGACTTGGATGTCAAGGGCTACATTGGTATGCGATACTGGCATCCCTTTACGGAAGAAGCACTCTCAAAGATTAAAGATGATGACATTAATGCGTTGGTGATTGTTCCCCTCTACCCTCAGTTTAGCATCTCGACATCTGGATCCTCCCTGCGCATCTTGCAAGAACAATTTGCCAAAAATGCGCATCTGTTTGGCCCCAGCAAGATGGTTCATACCGTCGTACCGTCATGGTACGATCGTCCAGGCTACGTCAAGGCCATGTCCAACTTGATTAACGCCGAATTGGAATCCTTCACTCCCGAGGAACTCGCAGAAGCCGGAGATGACCCCTGTCCTCGCCACATTTTGTTTTCCGCTCACGGCGTGCCCGCCTCGTACATTGAGGCAGGCGATCCGTACCAAGAACAAATCAAGGCATGTGTCGAAGCCATTTCTCAGGCTCTTCCTGGACCCGAACAAGGCGTCAAGGTTCACTTGAGTTATCAATCACGTGTCGGACCGATTGAATGGTTGCGACCCTACACGGACGATGTCTTGCCCGAGTTGGGAGAAGCCGGTGTCAAGAATCTAGTGGTAGTTCCCATTTCCTTTGTCAGTGAACACATTGAAACGTTGGAAGAGATTGATATTGAGTACCGTGAACTTGCCATTGACAGTGGCGTTACCAATTGGCGTCGATGCCCCGCGCTCAACACGGATGAAACCTTTATTGAGGACATGGCTGACATGGTAGTCGAGGCGCTGGAGGAACCCAGCCAGTCAGTGACGGAAGCGTGTATTGCCAACAACTGTGCGGATATGGAAGAGAACTTTGATCAACGATTGGGTTTGACCGGCATTCAAGGTGTTGGTGCGGAAGCAGACTTGATTGCCTCGGAGCGTTTGCAAACCAAGGAACGGATAAATGGACGTGTGGCCATTATGGGAGTCTTGGCCACGATTCTAATTGAGTCGTTGAGTGGGCACTCGTTGACACACCTATTTGGATTTTAAAATAACGATATGGTATTATAAAAAGACAGAAAGAAATCAGGTAGTCTAGAGCTAAGATATGGTGTCTACTCCTTGAGTGTGAATTGTGAGGGTTTGAGCAAGGTTTGAGAATGGTTCTGAATACCGAAAAGCAGTAATCCCCATGCTATTCTATAAATATTACATACTCAGGCTAGCTCTCTAGACTAGACAGACACTGACCCTCAAGCTTGAACTTTGCTACTACCTGGGTAAGGGTTAGCATAGTGCCAGCATTTTGCACGACGCATTGTGTGGCGATAGAGCGTCATGGCTAAATAAATCGCAAAAGGTCAGCTGCTTCTGGATCTTTTTCGTCGTTGGGGTTCGCATCCGTCTCTCTGTCTTTTGCTTTGCGTTCTGCACCCATCAAAAACTGCCATCAAACGAGACCGCATTGTATCAACGCACAAGTTTACAAGTTGTTTTATAAGTGACCAAATCAACCCCAATCACTATACCATGCTTTCATCTCTTCGTTCCGTTGCTCGCGTAGCCGCACTCCCTCGTTTTCAACAAGTGCGTCACCTGAATCTTCATGAGTATCAATCAGCTCAAATCATGAAGGACTGTGGAGTCAATGTTCCCTTTGGCATTGCCGCTCAGACTGTCGAAGAAGCTGTCGCTGCCGCCCAGGAAATTGGCGATGAGGAGGTCGTCATTAAGAGTCAAATTCTAGCTGGAGGACGTGGATTGGGAACCTTTACCAATGGATTGCAGGGTGGCGTGCACATTATCAAGACGACGGAGGTCAAGGAGTATGCCACCAAAATGTTGGGTGGTACGCTCGTGACCAAGCAATCAGGAGCGGCTGGCAAGCCAGTCAATACTCTTCTCTTGGCCAAGAAGATGCAGCTAGAGCGTGAATTCTACTTTGCCATTATGATGGATCGTGCCTCGCAGGGACCTCTCATGATTGCCTGTTCCGAGGGAGGAACGAGCATTGAAGATTTGGCGGAATCGTCGCCGGAGAAAATCATCAAGGTGGCCGTTGATCCAGGTGTGGGACTTACCGATGACGATGTGACCAAGGTTGTGGAGGGTTTGACGGCTTCCGGGGACAAGGCAGCTGCTGGTGATCAGATTCGCGCCCTCTACAACCTCTTTATTGAAAAGGACTGCACCATGGTCGAAGTCAATCCTCTTGCGGAAGACGTTGACGGCAACTTGATTGCGGCTGACGCCAAGATTGGCTTTGATGACAATGCTGAATTTAGACAAAAGGATACATTCTCTCAACGCGACACGACCCAAGAAGACCCTCGTGAGGTTGCCGCCAGCGAATGGGATTTGAATTACATTGGTTTGGACGGAGACATTGGTTGCATGGTCAATGGCGCAGGTCTCGCCATGGCCACCATGGACATTGTCTCCATGCACGGAGGGACTCCTGCCAACTTTTTGGACGTTGGCGGCTCTGCCACGACGGAACAAATCAAGGCGGCCTTTAAAATCATTACTGCGGATCCAGCCGTCAAGGCCATTTTGGTCAATATCTTTGGAGGAATCATGAAGTGTGACATTATTGCGGAGGGAATCATTGAAGCCTCCAAGAGTCTGGATTTGAAGATTCCAGTGGTGGTTCGATTGGAGGGAACCAATGTGGATCTGGGTAAGAAGTTGTTGCAGGAGAGTGGCTTGGCCTTGATCAGTGCTGATGATTTGGATGATGCTGCCAAGAAGGCTGTGGCGAGTATTAACTGAGCAGGAGAGGAGAGAAGGACTATGAGAGAGATCTGATGGAACGTATCGTATGCACATGATTTGAATATAAACCATAAGAAGAAAAGAGTTTGCCACTACCTATTGTGACGTGTAACCAAGACAACCCTTTTTCAAAGTCTACTTTGTCGGGTCGACTCTTGGCCGCTTGTCGTGCTTGCCCCCCGATTTACGATACGACGTACTGGAGTACATGATAACACCTTGGTGTTCAAGGAGACTACTCGTGACACGATAGTATCGTGTGTGCTAGACGTCTGGACGAGGCACTCTCTCTAGTCATCGCAAGCTCTTGTGCTAGCTAGCTATCGGTTGCTCTCGATCTTCGATTAAAAGGGTGCCGTGTTGAGGGTAGTCTACTGAAGCACTAGAAAAGACTATTATACTGTTGCGATGCTCCTAGTTTGCATCACCCCTATGCTCACGTCCAGCGTAGCTGTCTGAGATTCTGGTCCATCCGCTCGAGTAGCACGTGTAATCTGGTACATTGCACTCCTTCCGCTCTCCAAGTACGCACGAGCGCATGGTAGAGACAAACAGAGGACGCAGTGTCAAGTGAGTGAGTGCACTTTGCTCATGACCGCACGCTGGGACATTTTTCTATATTTCCAACCCATCAAACTTGATGCCCACTTGAATCTTGGAGGCCTTGGCTACAATCTCAGCCACACCCACAGCCTTGCTGGCTGCATCCTCTAAATCATCTGCCATATTCATGTGAAAGCCACATCCTTCAATGAGTGTCTTGGCCTCCTCCACGTTGGTCCCTTGCAGTCGAATCACGATTGGCTTTTGTATACCAATCTCCTTGGCCGCATTGATGATACCCGAGGCAATCACATCACAGCGCATGAGACCACCAAAGATATTGACAAGAATTGCTTGAACGCGAGTATCCGAGTTGAGAATCTCAAAAGCTTTTTGCACTTGTGTTTCGTTGGCACCACCGCCAACATCTAAAAAGTTGGCTGGACTTCCACCCATGAGTTGAATCATGTCCTATAAAAAGCACGATGAAACATAGTATATAATATTGTGTGAGTTGCTCCTCCCGATGCGTGTGTGTGTGAGTGCACAAGAGTCAGTCGTCCTTCAAACG
>JAVCKV010568632.1:0-10259 GCA_032274145.1 Herpochondria borealis | reverse complement strand
CTCCAACCAACCCAACGGTCTGTCCATCATCCGCTTGGCACAGTACTTCATTCTTCCACTCTTCGACTCACTCTACGAGTGATGCATGCTATTATGCGAGACGCTAAGGAGCTTCGAATGAGAGAGATAACACATGGAAGCTCTCATAGGTTTGCTATTACTTTCGTGTCTAACTTTATGGATCATTATTATAGCAGTGCCACAGGCTCTCACTTTTTAGTAGACGTAGTTGGCGACATACAAGGACTCCTGGTCCGATGCCTGAGATCCAGGCTCGTACTTGCCCTGCGAAGCCTCGGAATTGGCCTGGGCGCGGCCTCGAAGGAGCTGCTGAGCAGCTTCCTTGTTTTCCTTCTTACCCTCCCACTTCTTGAGACAAGACGATTGCATAGCTCGACTGAAGGAGAAGGTCATTGCCCACGGTCCAACTCGATCAATCTTGTTGATTTCATTCAGGTAGATGGACGAATCCTCCTCCGAGATTCCTCCACTAAGGAAGGTAATACCCGGCACAGCGGCAGGCACACAGCGCTGCAAGGTTTGAACCGTCATTTGAGCAACTTCTTCAGGCTCGGCCTTGACTTTAGCATCCACACCGTTCACCGTCATGGATGGCTTCAAAAGCGTCCCCTCCAACATGACTCCACATTCCTGAAGCTTCTTGTATACGGTCGTAACGACACGCTCCTGGACCTTGGCCGTGGTGGCCACGTCGTGCGTCCCGTCAATGAGAATCTCTGGTTCCACAATGGGGACCAAACCAGCTTCTTGGCAGATGCGCGCGTAACGAGAGAGACCATGGGCCGCCTCGTCAATGGCATAGTCGGATGGCAAGTTCTCCTCCACGTTGATGCGCACGGCAGTGCGCCACTTGGCAAATCGAGCACCCTTGGCGTAGTGAAGGACGCAACTATCATAGAGATTGTCGAGACCAGTACACCAGGTCTCATCTGGACCGGCGCCAGTGAGGGGTTTGAGGCCAGTATCAACCTTGATTCCTGGAATGATACCGGCATCCTTCAAAATGTCCACCATGGGAGTCTTTCCGTCCATTCCAATTTGGTAAAGCGTTTCTTCGTAGAGAATGGCTCCGGAAATGTAGTTTCCGAGATCAGGAGTAGTGAAAAGAAGTTCTCGCCACTGTGCTCAAGGCCAAGATAGAGAGTACTCGTATGTGTTAGTCAAGGAAGAGGCTGTGCATTTGGAGCTGGCTTCAAAACTACTTATATATATACACTTGTCGCACGAAGCCATGAGTGAGTTAGTAGCTTACCTCTCGGCGATTATCTTCGTTATTTTCCAAGCCAATGGACTCTAGGCGAGCTCCAACAGTGCCGGTGGACTCATCACAGGCCAATAGACCGTAGCCAGGTCGAGTCATGGCCTTTGCTGTGGCAACAAGCTCATCAGAGTATCGCTCAAGGGACATCTTCAAGGCACCGGTTGACTTGACGCCTTGGGATGCCGGCATGAACGCATCACTGCTGGTCGCAGCCAAAAGGAATGCACTGAAAAGGAGCTTCATATCACTGCTTATATAGATTTGTAGTCTACAAATGTTTGTTTGAAGAAGTTGTGAGACTGGTTGACAGTCAAGACCGAAAGGCCATTCGACTACATCATCATCAAAAAACATACGCACGTCTTCATTACATCATCAATAATAAATGTACGTCATTAGCCATCGTCAGCTTCTTGAAGGAGGAACGGCAAGATCGTAATTACTGAGGACCGCTACCCCGTGCAATGCACGCTTAGACTTTTGCATCTCGCAAGACAGTGCGCTCTACTGGTCATTCCCCCCTGTTGCACGTGAAGGAAGATTGATGGAGTGTGCTAATTCCGCTACAGTGAGAGTATGGTAACACTTGTACAAGGACCAGGTGCGAGACGATGATCACAAGGAATTGGTGCCATATCTGCATCGTGCATAACAGTGGCGATCCTGTGCACGGCACGCGTTCCTTGGATTTGCGGAAGCTACATCCGGTTTTCGTCAATTTGGCGCGCGCAAATCGTGTTTTGCACACCTATCATGAAATGACTCATCAATCCCGCGGAGTATAATTTGCAGCTAGTTTATCATCATTGCTCACAAATTAGTTTGAAGATTGATTGCGCATTCGTTCCTCATGGTTCGAGCATGATTACAGTGTTCAAGTATGACTTTACGATCCGCTTGGTTGGTCCAATTCTCGTGGCAATATTACTCGCCACCGAGTCCGCTGCGTTCCAAGCCTTCTCCCGCGGGAAGAGCGCCCCTTGCGACATCATCCACCACCGGCGGTCCTGCTATTCCCGAGCTCTCTCAAGCACAGTCGTGTATGCTACCAGAAGCAGTGGTTTCGATGAAGAAGATCAACCCAGACAAGACTCGTTAGAAAGCTCTTTTCGTTCTGTGTCATCCGAGCGCCTTGAGCTGCCACGGGTTGTGCATGATAACTGGGAAGATTGGACTGGTCAAGATCTTTATGTCGACATGACACGCAGTATCTTGGAAGGTTCGTGGGCACAAACAGAGAAATCGGATTTGAGGAAACGCATGTCTCGACGAGGCCCCAAGTTCTATGACTACGAGGAATGCCGAAAATGGGCTCACGCGCAAAACATGTGGACTAGCCGGGAAGAATGGATGGAATGGATAGAGTTAGGAGAAAAGCATAACTCTATGGTTCCTTCGTGCCCGGAACGGGTGTACTCAGAAATCGGCACCTGGGTTTCCTGGGAAGATTTTCTCGGTACCTGGACTATCTACTAACACACATCCTTATAAATGTAACCCATCCTGAACAATAGCAACGCATTTTTTAACTTTTATTTGTAGTCGGAGCCTACTACGTGTCGAGGAACGGAGTTACCCGCGTGGGGCACACACATCCAGTTTGATCTCTGGTCCCATCAAGCGACTAGTGGGTAAACGAGTCACACACCGCGCACTTCATGTCGCTACACGCATTTCACCAGATCGGCGTTTGGCAGGCGAGAATCAAAGGAGAGATCGATGATAAATACGCCATAAGTTACACATATCGCAGTATACCACCAGGATGATTGGAGCATTCCAATCTAATCCAAGCTTTCTAATCCTCGCCGAGGTCCTACCAGGTAAGGCTTGCCAACGGAAGTGTTGCCTACACACTTCATGAAATATAAAAAGGGGGGCCACTCTAGTTTAGAACGAGGAATTTGCGGCTGCAATATACTGATTGCATGATCACGACGCTGGTCTGACCTCGCTGCTGTTCGACGTCTACCACGCATTGAGAGTATCATAAATGTGTCGATTGGGAATGTCCAAATACTGATGAGACCAACGGTAGGGTCTCATGTAGGCAGCCCACCACGCCACATTTGTATAAGAAACCCCAATATAGAACTTTGCACCCGCTAGGCCAAGGAGTTCTACCCAGAACTTGCGATAATGTTCATCCTGGAGAGTTAAGTAGAGAATAGTGTAGAGAAGAAGGAGGGCGTTAGACATGTGCATAGAAGGGTCAATGGTGAAGATGATTTGAAGGCAACAAGCACGTACCGTTTGTTCCAGAGTCCACATTTTCATTTCCTTCAAGACGAATCCATTGTGACCAGCGCTAAGATCACACTCGGAGGTGAATTTCCATTCCGGTCGCAGGGCTCGAAGTTCTGCCATGACGGCACAATCGTCCGTGGCAACGAAAATGCGAGGCATGACACCACCAAAGTGCTGCTTGGCTTGTTCTTCGGCAGCGACGATGTAGTCTTGGGGTTTGGTAAATTCAAAACCCTCGGTATCCTTGTCTCCACGGCGTACTGAGAAACCAAGGTATTCTTCTTCCAGATTGTGATTTTCCAGACTGGTGCACGTTGCGTCACGAACCTGTGGCAAGAGACGCCACATGCGTGAGAGCATGACCTTTTTGAGTTGCGTCGATTCAATGTTCTCGTAGCCAAGAGAGGTGATGTTATGAAATTGACCATGCGTTTTTCTCTTGATATCAGTGTCCCACACGTCGTGCCAGTCAGATTTTTCGATGCGTCCTTCCTGGCGAGCCTTTTTGACAATGGGATCATCCTTCGGAAGCCCGATGGGCTCAAAGTATCTGCCAATGAAGGTATCCAGTTCTTGCGACTTGTCTTCGCGAAGCAAGAGGTGGTTATGGTTTTCGGTAATGAAGAAGCATCTATCCTGCTCATAGGCTGAAATAACTTGCAACAACATGAACTTGAGACCATTGGTTAACCCAGCCATGAAGGGGATTTGCATCACAACGCCATCTGGATTGCAAGAACGGTAGTTGAGAGGAGGGAAGACAGAAGGTTGGCACCAAGTCTGAGCCTGCTCGGTCAACTTGTACTGTTTGGGTGCCACTTTGGCCGACCCGTCGGCTGCCTGCAAGCTTCGACGGAGAACGGGTGAGGTCGATTCGTCAGAGACGAATAAGAAGGCTCCTGCAAAGAGCAAAAGTCCAGCGGCAGCAAGGGCGGTAGGTTGTCTCATTTTGATTTTTCAACGCTTTTGAAAGTAAAGAGAGATTAGATGTGAGACCTAACAAAGTATAGGTCGAACCGATTTGTATGAAGGGTAAAGCCGGTCCGATTGCCAGTTTGGATTGTCGCATGTCTTGAGGGAGAAAATGGCCGGTCTGTAAAAATGTGTAGTCATTCTATTTGGGCTTTTGATACTTCTCAAAGAACCCTTTTATTAAATGAAAGTATCCTTCTTGTCAGACCCCATCCTTCAGAATGACCCACTCTACGTTCCCAAATGGTATGGATCTATGTCTATGACTTCCATCAACAGACATAAATGAATGACCACTTCAACTTTCAACTGCGACTCATCTATTTGATTTGGAATGGAGGGAGTAGACATCGACCTTATGCTCTAGAGAGCTAGAGTGGAGATGACGAACTACTGATCACGTCCTTTGAGGCGTACATGTACAGATACGCATCTTTCCCTCTTCGGTTCCGAAAGTACCTTGGCGACTTTCTTCTTCGTACTCTCTAGCTACAGTACATGTAGGTCATTTCGACCAGCAACCCTGTTCGACACAAGGTTGTTGATCTAACCGCTGGTGTCGGCTACGTATGATCAGTTTAGGAGAGGAGTCGTGTATCAACTAGAGGTTTTGGCTCGCGAGGCGTATTTCGGGCAAGGCTAATAGAAACTGATCAAAGCTCCAAATTAGGTCACTTTAGCTTCTTTCATCATCCTGTACAAAGTTCTTCTTGTGTTGTTCTTGCGCAGACACCAAACCGGCTAGGTGTGCAAAACTGGTCTCCAACGCCACTGTAGGAGTCGGTGGACAAAAAGTAGAGTTTGTGCGCGACAAAGTTACGATTCCTGGTGACACGTTGCAGAATCTCCTGAACCGAGCTCCTTATGAGTCCTACGACGTCCTCCAGATTGACGTAGAAGGCTTTGATGAAAGTGTGTTGAAGCAAGTGGATGCCATGGATTGGGAGCCTCGTCTGATTTCCATCGAAACATGCGAGACGTTTTGCAGAGAGTACTTTAGTAGACGAGGGTATGAATCCTTTCAGGCCCCCGGGGCTGTGATTGCGTACAAAGGCATTCCTGGTGAGTTTGGTGAACTACTAAAATGCACCAAGCCCCAGCCTCGCGTGGTATACAAAGTTCAGAAGTCTCAGTGAAACTTGTTCCTGCTCGGCCCCAGTTATTTAAAGAAATGTCAGCGCGTATCCTCATATCTATTTCCGCTTCAGTCTGTATCCATGATGGTAGATAACATCCGCGGTATGGGTTATTTGCTGTCGGCAACTGCTCAGGTCTAGTACTCGCTACAATAGCTCAGCCTCACGTTCTCGGTCGTCATACGCCATCAGCCCTCACTATATAGTACCCACCTGCACTAGAAGTTGAAACTGGGGCGAGAGTTGTGCATATCTTTCTGAAATACCGTTTCAAGCGATGTTGAATTGCCCTGTTGGAATGGTGCATCGAATGCAACAGAACAAGAACTCACAGTTGATTTCAATCGAGAAAGATCAAATAACAAATCGTAGGGGGTGAAGTCCTCGTGCTTTTTCTCGTAGTAGTTCTTCCGACTTTGATGCTGGAACAGCGGCATCAGGACAAAATGTCCGTGTACGTCTGGTAGCAAGGTACTGCAGACGATCCAATAACAAGCTACGCAGCTCGTTCTTGTTCTTGAGTTGCTGCTTGCTCCAGCTGAGTGTTGTTGACTCGAACACCTTCCCGTGGCCCCGTCCAGCGTGCATGGACCGTCCCCTCGTCGGGTCTTACGATGGTCATGAATTCAATACCAATGGCATCCTCTGGATATACTCTTGAGCCCTGACGTACTAATCGTAGCACCACCATTATTTATTACTGCCACCATGGCTTCGAGCAAGAAACAACGCTCCACACGACATCTCAACAACAAGGGAGTATTCTTTCTCGAAGCTGGACGGTACGAGGATGCTGCTCGTTGCTTCGCTATGGCTATAAAGTCCTCGCCCTCACCACTGCAATGGCAGGCGCAAAAGATAAGAGCTCCCTTGTATCTTGGTCGCGAAACGCCAAAGCCTGGAAATGAACCAACAACTGAACCACCCAAGCGTATCCCTCCAATCCTTGAAGCTGTTCTTGTGCAGACGCATCAGGAGGAGACACCACCAGGGGGGCTTTCTGACGACAGAAGCACCGATTCTTGCTCTGCACCCCCGCAGAAACGGAGACGAAGACGAAGCGACAGCTCAGCAGTGGTGTCAAGCATGAGTCTCGCTGCTTACAACCTGGGTCGCCTCCTCCGGATCCCACCCAAGCAACAACGAACGGCGGCGCTCGATTCAAAAGTGCTCCCGGCGACGTCGCTATACAATCTCGGTCTTTCCTGCCACTTGATGGCGATACGAGATTGGGCAACGGCGTCTATTTCTACTCCAGATACATCTTGTTTGCAAAATACTAGGAGTGCACATGCATGCATGCACGAGTGTGGTAGTGCATAGTACTAGTATGCCTTCAGAGTGTGCGCCTCCTCCTTTCATCGCTGGCGTCGACCCGAGATGACGTTTGTAATCGGGTAGCTTCCTTTCCCTCTCCTAGAGTAGCTGCTTCGGATTGCTGCACTGTCTCTAGATGTCAGCCATTCTTTAGTACTTTTTGTTGTTGCTCAAGTGCTAGTAAAACGCCTGCACAATCATGCAGCCATGCTTATTATAGTGTATGCATGCATGCAACAATGCATGCATACATGCATGCATGCATGATACTAACAACGATCGACGCTCACTCGTTCATTCCTCAGTAGTTAGTTATACAGCTGGCTACACGCGTATAATGAATCCGAGTTGTGTTACAAAGCTGCACTTTCATCCTCATGCTCTACAGTCAGTTGACTACTACGTACTTGGAAACAGCAACACCAAGTGATGAATGTGTGGGGTATAGCTAACAGTAGCCAGAGTCAATCGTTGCTTGGAACGAATCAAGGCATCGAGATGACGTACCTGTACTCCATCACTGGGGGATGAAGTAGCATGGGGGCGAGGCTGATGGGTGGGAGGAAGGAATACAGTCATGCGTCTTCAAGTGCTACGACGTGATGACCATCGCGAAATGAAACCGTGATGTGAAGTAGCTGCAACGCCAGCGCGCGCGCCAAGGGACGTCCCTTGAAAAGCAAGGGACAAGACTCAAAAATTCAGTGAGTCACGAGGGACATATGTGTAGGCTCACGACATTTTTTCTCACACACATCACTGCAGTACCGTCTACTGCTGGATACGAGCTCTTGGAGCACCTGCTGGTAAGAGGCGCGCGAACACGACCGTTAAGTGATTCGTGTTACGTTTCTGTTTCATACGTTTTCTACGTAATTCTACGAAGGATTCGAGATTTCGTAACAAAACGCGTAACATGTTACTTTTTTTCGGCGTAGGATTTAGTATGGCTTCTACATAAATTCGAGATCTCGAATTCGTCTCGAATTTACCGTTATACAGAAAGTAGCCGTTATCACCGTTAAACCATTTGGCCCTCGCTTCGATCGAGCTCGTGCTGGACTACATGACAGTGGTTACTGCAGACAGTACTCCCTCCTGAAACACAACCAAATGATGGAGTATGGACACTGTAGGTTCGAGTTCAATTCCTGATTCCATTGGCTTCGTCCAAGCGCGTGTCCGCACCCCTTGGCGTATCTTTCCTTCCGCAGTCACTTAGTTGCCTCGAATAGTAGCATTACGGATTGATCACTGGGGGGTCGTCATATCTGTGTCAAACGGACGAATTTCTTGGCATTCACAATGGTGATTGATGCCTGCAAATCTTGTTCCTCGCTCTGTTGGTCGCCTCTTTCTCTCTCTCTCTCTCAAGTACAAAGTTGACTACCCCCCCCCCCCCGTTGCTCCCCCGTTGCTAATCGAGGTGTTTGTGAGTCAGTCTCTGAACGAAAGAGATATCGCAACTAACGTTTGAGAAAAAGAAGAAAGCGAAGGCCAGCTTGATGAAGTCATCATTTATCAGCAGCAATACGGAAGTCTCTGCTTGCATCCCTTCCGATCGACAATCACAAACATTGAAGGTTCCTGGTGATGCGTTAACATCGCCCAGTTATCGTGCAGTCAAGGAACATACAGCAACAACGGCGCAACAACCATCACGTGATGTTAAAAGAACCTTTCAGAATGGATCACTATCGTCGCGATTGCATGTCGCAACATCAGACAACAAGAAGAATCCTCAAGTATTTTCTCTGTCCGTGAAGAATCGACCTGCTGATCGTTTGGTGGTTCGAAAGAAGACACAGAAATCAGACGAAGAGGACCGCTTGATTGCCTTTCAACATCGGTTATCCTCGATTGCCTCATCTGGTCATTTTGTTTCATCCATTCCTGCTACCATTTCGACATTGCCCCTTTCATTCGAACAACAACACCCCCTGACACAATCAATATTTTGGAAAGATGCAACAGCCCTTGTTGTATTGGATATCATGTACACATTGATTGCCAACTCGTTGCCCCAAACGTTGGTGCGAAAACAAAAGCGACTACTGTTGCAGCAGCGACAGCGGCAGCTCACAAACGGCGCGACCAACAGCAGGGCAGTGGTGGGTATAGTCAATCATGGCAATACGTGTTTTCTCAATTCGATACTTCAAGCTTTGGCATCACTGGCACCCTTTGTATCGTATCTACAACGGCTCGAAGAGGCATCATCATCATCATCATCATCATCCGCTGCTGAAAGCGACAACGACGACGATTCATCATTTTTGATTTCATTGCTACTCTCTCTTTTGCAATCTGTCAATGGACGAGCTACATCCTCTGCGCCGATTGACGCTCGCGAATTACTCAAACGTATTGGACAAGAGCATGCACAATTTGTTGGATCCATGTTTCAGCGGGAACAACAAGATGCTCAAGAAGTCTTGCAGGCATTGATTGACATGGTATGCTGCAGCATCAAGAACAACCAAGTCGACATGATGATGTCTTCGTACAGCAATAAGAAGGACGAGAATAGTGCAAACGATGAGGGATTGTTGTCTCTATCGTCTCTACTGTTGCAGATTTGTAATGAAGAACAGCAACAGCAACAAGAGGCGAACGTCGAAGCAACCACAACCACCCCAGCGACGACTAATGCTGCTGATGTACAACAAATGGATCATGACGCCAAGAAGCCTCAGCATCATCCTGCAGATGAAGGAGAAGCGTCCTCGGAGGACGGAGAAGAGAAGAAGCAAGATGACGCATCAGTCACGCTGACGACAAGTGCTCTAACCGACAGTTCCTACACTGTTGTGCATCAGCAAGAACAAGAACAACAACGCCAAGAAGTAAGTGATCATCTCACGTCCTCGCTCATTATCGATGGCGAGTCGGACGATGACGGTAACAACAACGATACCAACAGCAACAACAACATGATGGATAGTATTTCCAGCATTACCCCATCGCCACTCAGTGGATGGGTCGGATCGACCTTACAATGTGCCCAGTGTCGCCATGTTCGACCCATTCAGAATGCTCCCATTTTGGATATCTCGGTGATTCCAACCTCTGTCACTGACTATTATCAAAATAATGCACGCAACGCACGAGCCAATCAAAAGTTTCCCTCGTGCACTCTAACGACCATTTTGGATCAGTACACTAACATGGAAAGGGTACAAGATGTCGAATGTCCGTCGTGTACGTTGAAGCAAGAAATTGTCAAGTGGGAAGAAGAAGTGTTTATGCTACAAGGTGCAGTCGAATCGCTGCAACGACGACGACAACGACGAGCCAATA
This sequence comes from Herpochondria borealis, assembly GCA_032274145.1. Lineage (NCBI taxonomy): Eukaryota > Rhodophyta > Florideophyceae > Ceramiales > Ceramiaceae > Herpochondria > Herpochondria borealis. The sequence continues at coordinate 5 of JAVCKV010568632.1, read as the reverse complement.
CAAGT